>PVJD01005574.1:0-113368 GCA_004026545.1 Mormoops blainvillei | reverse complement strand
TTCCCCTCCCCCACCGCTCCCACTTCTCTCTTCCTAACACCCATCGCTACTGGAGTTCCAAGGTTCACTCCATGCTTTCGCCTCCGTGTCCCCAATCCTTTAGCTCTGCACTGTCTACTCCAATAGCCACTAGCTCCATGGAGTTACTTTCTATTTAAATTTAGATTAATTAAAACTACCATGCCTACCACTATGGCATAGAGCAGACACTCAAATAAGTGTGAATAAAAGATTAGTTTGTGGTGATCATCAGTGATTCCCCAATATCTCATTTTGTAACGTTTGCACTCAACACTGATATTCTCGAGGGTAGGAAAAGAACTGTAAGAACATTTAAGAAAATTTTCCTTTAAAACCTACCAAATGATAGGACTATTACTGTTTGAATTTTTAGCGGGTGGTAGTTAATTGTAGGTTAAAAAAACACAATGCAAGCCTCCAGAAGGAGACAGCCAGCTAGCCAGAAACTGCAGAGAATTTTTAGCACTTATTGAAGGCAGGATGAAAAATAAAAAAACTTTCCTTTTTTCTCCCCTGAAATGGGCCGATATTTAAAACCCCGTTCCCTCTTCTCAATAGAATAAAAATCTATCGTGTTTTTTTTTCCTTTGTTAACAACCACACTTAAGACTACTTAAAAGCCCACACATTGTGTGTGTGGCCAGGAAAACATGCTGGGGGCAAGATAAAGAGATACCAGTCTGTCTCATAACCCACCCCTCTCCATCTCGACACTAACACTCCTTTCCTTTCTAAGAAAACAGCTTCACAAACACACCCACTTCGTACTTGTGATGCAGACATTGCGCCTAACCACAAGGAGAACCAGGCAGCCACCCTGGTCTTGCCTTTGTGATGTAGACAAAGCAACTGGAAAAAAGCAAATAACCCACAAATGTTCCTGAGAACATGGGGACCACAGGGGTCTCCTCACTGGTTCTCAGTTTTGTTTTGTTTTTCTAATTTATTCTCTATTTCTCCTTGATGTGAGTGGGGACTGGTGTTTTTCTTTCCTGCTATAGGGTATCTTCGGAAAAGGCTATGGCCTTCAAAACCAGTGAAACATCCTCAGTTACACTGTTCTTATCAAAAACGATCAACTCCTTTGCGTTCCCTGTTAATGCTAATAGCGCTAAAAGGAAAGGACTAAAAGGTTCTAATAGCCAGCGTGTAGCAGCGCCCTGGTAACCTCGCCCTCAGGAGCTTCCTCATAACGAGGTTACTGGGGAGGTCTGTGACCCTGGGGCATCGATGGACAACCAGTTTCAAAAAGAAAAAAAAGCTTCATTTCAATTGCGTGCCCTCGTTTTCTTTCTGTCTCTTTTTTCTTTTCAAATGAATATGTCCAACGACTTGGGTTTTCATAACGTGCACACAAGGTGAGACCCTGAGCAGGACTATGGAGTCCCCTTATTTTGATGTACCTGAGCCAGTCTGACCTGCCAGGCCTGTCTTCAGTGCCACTGAAGGGCGGGCGCCCTGACATTATTGTTTATTATCCAGCCTCAAATATAAACATGTTCTTACTAGCAAGTGGCGGTCAGTTAAGGGAAGACTATGATTTGGGGCGAGTGATGTCTAGGACTAGTCAGAGACAACTACAGGCAGGGTGTAAATTTGTGATTATGTCTCAAAGAGAAAACAGATGAACTCAAGCTGTTTGACCTCACGGCATCTGTAACTCTGCCCTTGCACTGTGGGGTGGGATTCTATGGCTCCTATCACGCGCCCAACTCCTGTACACCTTTCCGCTCTATAGCTTACTCCCACCTTCCCTGAATTTATTTCAGTTCCAGGATGTACCTATTTGTTTATTCCGAGCCACCTGGAAAGATAATTAGAGTACATGGAACATCATAAAATAGCTTTATATGTTTTTACCTCAAAATGTAATCAGAAAGTAGATGTGATAAAGCCAAAAAATGTTTCATCATATATATTTATGCTATACTTTCCTATAAAACATCAATAACCAGTTGGAAAATATTGTACAAGTTAAAAATAAGAACATGTATAATGTCAACATTTAAAGAATTCCTAGGAATGACTTTGGCAAGAAATATACAGGATCGACATTGGGAAAAGGACAAAACTGAAAGACACAGACGATCCATTTCAGTGACTGTCCATTCTAAAACGGAAAGTCCTGATAAGTTAAGCATGTCAATTCTGTCCCACTGTAATTTGTGGGTTTGATGCAATTTAAGCACGAATGCACTTGTTGAGGGAAGACAGAAGGGAAATGAGTAATGAGTAATGAAGATAGTAAAATATATTACACAGCTATAATTATAATGTTTTAGTACTTATACAAGAATAGCTGAATTTCAGTGAAAAGAAAATGGCAGCCCCAAAATAGACACTTCTCCACATGAGAAGTTAATGTATAATAAAAGATCATTTTAAACCATTCAGGAAGGCAAAAATAATTTTTATTCAATGTTGAAACAACTGGTTAATAATTTGGAAATAAAATGAATTTGGATTTGGATTTCCCAAATGGGAAATACAAAATCGATTGCAGACTAAGTAAAAGCCATAGACACACATAAATAAACTGTACTTTTATATTAATCAAACTACTGAAGAGTGAACAAGTTTGGCAATTAGAAGCATTGAAGAAGATCACAAGTAAGAAATCCCCAAAGTCCTGGCTGCTGTAGCTCAGTGGATTGAGCATCTGCCTACAAACCAAAGGGTCACCAGTTTGATTCCCCTGTCAGGGCACATGCCTGGATTGCGGGCCAGGTCCCCAGTGGGGAGTGCGTGAGAGGCAACCACACATTGATGTTTCTCTCCCTCTCTTTCTCTCTCCCTTCCTCTCTGTCTAAAATCTTTGGGGGGGAGAAAAGAATCCCAAAAGTTCTGTGTCGTACCAGACAGAGGTGTGAAGTGGGCTGCCTTATGTGTCGGGACCCCAAAGGGCAGTGCTGATGCTGTGTATCAGGTAGGAAGGCTTCACAGCCAATGAATGCCAAGGTGCTCAACGGCTCCATAATCAAAGCTTCTCGTTCCTGTGACTTTCAATGTGGAAGATGCTCCTTCAGATCCCCCAAGGTTGCTGAGCAGTGGGACAGATGCATTGGCAGTGCCCTGGTCCTTACCTGAGAATGACACACAGCACTTCCACCCACAGCACATTCAAACCAAAAGGGCCTTGGGTTGGACTCTCCCAAAAGCCGAGCCTGGGGCAAATTTATATGAGTTTATTTGGGAGGTGATCCAGGAAGGATTGAGGGGAGCGAAGAAACGAGGCAATCCAGCAGCATGAATGAGCAGGTCGCTGCTGTGGGCAACCAGGGCTCAGCTCTGCTGGGAATTTCTGGGGAATGGGTAGAACATGCCCAGGGATTGTCCCAGCAGAGGCGCTAGGAAAAAAGGGTACTTATTCACCTGTTCCCTTCCATTAGTGGCGGAGGGCTGCTCCTAGGATTAAGGAACAGCATATGCAAAGGTGGGTGTCCTGAAACAGTTTGCTGTGTTCAGGTCCTTGAACTAAGACCTGTCTGAAGCATGGGGTATGCTGGGAAGAGCTTGGTCAGCAGGGAGGCAGAGCTCAGTTCCTAAAGATGCATTAGTCAGCATAGGCTAAGCTCTGCCGCAGTCACGAATCAGCTTCATCATCCTAGTAGCTGCCCAGCATTCCTGGTTTTCCCCAAGAATGAGCCAACCATGCCCCTGCAGCCAGAGAAAGGCCTCAAAAAGGGTTGCAGTGGATTGTGGGGGAACCATCAGAACAAGGACTATGGATGGGGAATGATAGCATCTGCTAAAAAAGGGGGAAATGATATCTGGGGAGCACCAACGGTCTCTGCCACAGATGTAGAGACACAAACTCCACAGGATTCTGGGTGCAGCCCAGAATCTGAAACAAAGTCAGTATCTGGAATAAATTGAACAACCACCTTGGTCCAATCCATTCCTGCAGAGACTCTTAAAACCAAGCCTGTTATTGCAGGGAAATCTGCTCTTCCAACCAGCCCTGAGACCCAAAGATGCTTTGCAGAAGGTGCCCTGGACTAATCGAGGGTGTGAAGATGGCTGTCGGGAAAAATGCTCTGCTCGTACGGGGTGACTCCAAGATGAAAAGACACTGTGCCAGTCCTCAAGCAGCATGTGGTCTCTGGAGGTGACAGGTAAGCACTTGCTTATGAATTGCTTATCACAAGTTCCAAAGAGATGCGGCAGGGGCAGGTCACACATCTCCCTGAGGGTCCTTGGAGGCTCTGCCATGAACGTGGGGCCTGCACCACGGCCAAGAGACAAGTAGAAGTTTGTCACGAGCAGGACCAGTCGGGGTCAAAGCCACATCTGGCTCATGTTGCTTCTATCAGTCGGTGCATTAAGTTAATAATTCATACAAAGAGGAAACACCGAGTTACATTTTAAATTATTCAATGCTGAAAACTTTAATTAACACAAGATTTCACTCTGATGACCACCAGGCTTTGTTTTCACTTGGTGACATATTTGTTTGTTTCGGTGGCCTGGTGTTCTTTGCCCTCGACCTCCCCAGGGTGCTGAGTTTCCACATTTCTCGTTACATAATTACCTAGAGGTCATTTAACCTGCACCAAGTCTGCTCTTTCCCTAGAGAATAGTGAGCATCTCTGTCTAAAAACACAGAGTACAAAGCTGACTGTTGATGCTCTTAATAACTGAAGGCAGAAAGCTAATCTCACGTTACATAGCGTGACAGCTTCTTCTCAAAACCATCCACAAGTTTCTCAACCTTTTTTTCATTTTCTTCAAACACGTGGAAGACAAAAAAAGTGTGTGATTGATTAGGCAAAATGCTGCCAGACCCCTCTCCAGCAGGCACAATGGAAAGGCTAACAAAACCACTCGTATCACCTACATGAATGCTAATTAAATATCCTGGGAAAGAAAAAATAGACACCACAAAACGCAGAAGTTCCTCAGAAACGGGTCTGGAAAAGCTCGAGTCAATTAGGAAAAATGAGGTGATGAATATGGCTGAACACAGCTCCGGCTTTGAGCTTCTCTGTTCCTCCTGGGGACGCATGTGGTTCTCGCCCTGGTCAGAGGTGCCACCAACTGCCCCAATCCCCATGACTAAGAGTCATCTCTGACTCCTCCTCTCTTCCCTCACCTCCCACAGCCACTCAGTCTCCCAGTCCTGCGGATCCCACCTCCAAAATTCCTCTCAGATCCGGAGCCTTAACTACTTACCGCCTTACAGCCCACCCTCATCACAGCTGACCCGAACCATCTGTCTCCGGCCTTCCTTCTACCCCTCTCCCGCCCACACACCTGGACCAAGCGATGTCTCTGAACCACAGAGCAGGTCAGCTCTCCCCCCTCATGAAACACCCTATAGGTTTTCTACCTGTTTCTCAAATTCTGGGGGAGCCTCAGACATATTCTAGGGGGCTCAGATGGTCTCTAAAATTACTTCCCGTTTAACGTTGTGTTTTCACTTTTATGCTCAACTTTTTTAAGACCATCAGTAGAAACGCGTCCTGGGTCACCTGAGTGACCATGTGATGACCAAGTGCTGCCACATTATTTCACCATCTGTATCGTGGCACTGATGGTGTAGTTGGCAACAAGGAGTAGTATGTTAACTGTCATAGGTTAAGGAGGAAAATAACAAATCAGACTTAATAGAGAGGAAACCGATGGGAGAACTGAGCCCTCACACAACTCACGTGGCACAGAACACAACGTACCAAAGTCATGAGAACCTGAACAATTGTTTTTAGAGTCAGATCTAGTTTTTGCAAAACTAACGTCCCCCATCATATCAAATTCATGAAGTCAACCTGAATTTACTCCATGTGCGGCGGTGTCGATATTTTACTCATACCTCTGTTTTGGTTTCATGGTCATGTGCAAGCTCGGCACATAAGAAGTTCAGGTCTCTTGAATACTGCCTGTATGTTTGAACTGCATTACAATAAAAATAATCTAAGCCACTACCAGGAATCTACGAGATTGTTTTTTTCTTTAAAGGAATTCACATATTACTCTCATTTGACAAACTCTGGCCTTCCGAGTGAGACTTAAGGCCCGTAACAAGGCCTGTGTAGGAGAGACAGTGATGCTCTCTGAGCTTTCCGTCCATACCCCCATCGTTTCCTAGGCCCCTCACAATGAGCTCTGGTCAATGGGCTGTGAGCATCAGCAGTGATTCATCAGTTCCCAACTAAAGCACAGGACAGCCAGAGAGCAACCCTCCCAACGCCTCTTCCTAGCGCAGGTAATTACATAGGTCACATTCTCCAAAAGGTGTGTCTTCAGGCTAGGGGGGAAGCTGCATCAACTTGGTCCTCCACTGACCTGTGAGGGACACACAGTGTAAGTGAGAAGTAACCTTTGTTGCATTAAGCTACAAGTATAATGAAGTTGATTTGTTACTGCAGCAGGGCTTGGCCTATGCTGACTAATATGTCGTCGTTAATGAACTGCCTCCCTGACTAGGCCCTTCCCAGCATACGCCATGCTCCAAATAACTCTTAGTTCAAGGACCTAAACACACTGAGCTGTTTCAGGACAGCCTACCTTTCCACGTGCTGTTCCTTAATCCTGGAATGCTATTCCCCGTATACTTCTGCTCTCCTCTCCCATTCTGCCACCATGATTCATCCTTCAAAACCCAGTTGAGATATAATCACCACCAGGGTGTTTTTCTCCCTTTTCCAACCCCCTTAGCCTTTTAACCATTACCCAGAAACTCTGCAGAGTGCTTATCTCACCACGTTTACATGCCTGTCCCCTCACCCCAAACCACACTGTAGAAGGGCCAATGAATTACTCATCTCTACACACCTAAGGTCAGCATGCAGGAGAAGTAGGCAGCATTTGGCTATTTAGCCAAGAAGGGCTTCTTCTAGGGGGGCTGGTCGTAAGGTACTTGGTGAAGTTGCATTAGACCCGTTACCCCCCAAAGGGAACACCTCACTCAACAGGAGCCAGTGCATGCTGTCTCTGCCCCAGCCCCAGGCCAGACCTGCAAAAAGGACTGAACCCTCCCCATCTCCTCCCCAGTGTCCTTCAGTTCCTATAAAGGACCCAGGTCTTACCCGGGAGGAGTGGCCTAGGGCCTTGTACTCAAAGTGTGGTCTTCAAACAAGCAATGCCTACAGAACTGAGGAGCTAGTGAGAAAAGCAGAATCTTGGGCTCGACCCCAGGCCTCCTAGATCAGAATCTGCAGGTTAGCGAGATCCCCAGATGATTTGTATGCCGAATATTTGGGAAGCACTAACCCAAGACACCCGGACTGAATCTCTTCAGCCCACAAGGTAACTTTAATAAGAAACACTTCCCATTTGTCATAATATCTTCTAAGAGCTTCACCTCACTAAATTCTCAGAATATGATCATGCCTAGTTTACCAATAGACAAACTGAGGCTCAGAGTGGTTGGTATCTTGCCCAGAATCACACAGCGTTGAAGTTTCAGAGCCAAGATGTGAAGGCCGATCTGATGAACTCAAGAGCTCTAACCCCCATTAACACGCATTACACGGCACCCTGCCATTTTCAAAGTTCGGCGAACACTGAGCCTTCAAGGCCAGCCCAAGCGGCTCTGGAGAGCTCCCCGTCCCTTCATACAGCCACTGAACTGGTGCTCTCTCTGTGCCGTCACTGGCTGCCTACACCACACCTCCTCATACACTGCCGCCCCTGGGAGACTGCCTGTTCTCCTGGATACGGATTTTATGGGCTTGCCCAATAACTGTTTGATGAGACAATGAAAATATTTCCCCTTTGATCATCAAACAGCCCTCTGAGGTTGCCTGGATCGTTATTATTAAGTAAATAAAGGTGACAACACTCAGGTTCCCAGAGAAGTCAATGTCTTGCCCCAGGGAGCCAGGAAGCCTCAGATCTCTGGGAATGGAGCTCGACTCCCTGATTCCCAGGACGGATTTCTTCCCCACTCTGCCCCTCTCCTTGTATTTCCTTCTTCTGACCGACATTAACAGGTAGTTGCGGGGGAGAAAATCCTTTTCAAAGAACTCCCCCACATAAGCATCTTCAGAAGGGGCTCTGCTTTACCAGATGGGCCAAATTTAGACACTAACCAGAGGCCACCAAAGGAAAAGGTAGGGAAATTCTGATACCAGTTACAATGGCCTCATGGATACAAGGAAAGGAAACCTCATCAGGAGAGAGCCTCTGGCTACAGTAGCCCATCCAAACCCAACACGATGAGCCCAGGTCAAGTCAGAGGCCCCTGGAAGACCAGGTGGGTGGAGACCTGCCCACCTTCCCTGACCAGGTACCACCACCATCCTGCACTCTGCGGTATTGTGGGTCCACTGGTCAAGACAGCCTTTTTCTGTCCCTTTATTGGCTTTAGAAGGAATCTAAGACATTTAACCAGCTTGACATTTCACCAGAGAAAAGCAAAACATGTGCCTGAAGTATCCAAATATTTAGGAAAACATAGAAAGGAAACTCCTTGAACTGGGAAAAAGCAAGATGAGAGAAGCCAAGAAATGAGATCTTGGGACAACAAAGCAACTCTGAAGCTCAGAGTGGTTGGGTACCAACTTTATTTTGCTTTTCTGAGCACAGCACCCAAGCCCCATGCCACCCCTTCTGTTGCACCACGAAAGACACCTAGATGAGGGGGCTAATGGGCGCTGAACCCCTCCCTGCTCATAAACCTGTTCCTGGTCACGGGGCTCCATCTGCTCAGAGGGAGACCCTTGTGCGAATTCACACACAGGCCCTCTCCAGGCCAGCACAGGCTACGCATGACTAATGATAGAGTTTCAATCGGGTTCCAGAGGAGGAAAAAAAAAATGCTGAGAGCGAGCGGGTCCAGGTTTTTGGTTGGGTCTCTAGAATCAGGTCCCAGGATGAGAATCCCTTTGACAGTGTTTTATTAGTAAGTGTTACTAGGAAAAACTGGTAGCGGGCTGAAGAAGTGAGAGAAAAAAGAAACGCAAGCCCGGCAAAGACTCATGAAGGTCAACTGATGCAACTGCCCCGTGGGTCTCTGGAGACAAAGTGTGTCACGCCACAGAGTGTCCCAGCCAAGAGGAAGGGAGCTGGACTATTTATATTTATACTCCAGCACCTCTCAGTCCTTGGCCAGAGGGCTGCCCCCAGGGGAGATGTCAATTCCCAGGCACTCCATGTTCTCACTTCCTCAAGGCCAAGCTGACTCCAGAGGCCGAAGGTCATCTTCCAACCAAGAGGAGGGGCTGGCAGTTGGGACCAGGGCACCAATGCGCACAAAGTTGGCAAAGGTCTCTGAGGGGGCATAGCACAGAAGCGCCTAGGACAGTCCACTGTCCGATATTTCTTTCTCCAAGTTTTGCCAAAGTCTTGGCCACGATAACGCTAAGACTCCCCCTCTGCTGCTCTGCAGCCTCGTGGGGTTCTCAGACAGGGACCCTTCCCCGTCTTACACTTCTTTCAGCTTACCGTCAAAGACCATGACGCTAGGACCTCTCAAATCCAAATGAAATGAGTTACTGAGCATCTTTCCGAAACGCTGTTCTGCCTCTCTGTTTTCTCCAGTGGGGCATTTTAGGGCGCCGTCCAAGGCAATCCAAATATTAACCTGAAATGCTCTCCTGAAGCTGGGCTGCCAGGTAAACCCAACATCCTCTTCCTTTTTTACTTTTTTGGGCCCATTTCTTGCTATCCCATCCCCGAAGGATAAGCATCCTGCTTGGCTACTGCTGTAGAAGTCCCATTGATCGTGATGCGAGTGTCTGCTCACCGCTAGCCCAACAGATCCCCTCTGGTTGGCTCACCTCCAGTAACCAGGACCGGCTTCGCAGCCCCTCACAGCCCCTCACAGCCCTCACAGCACAGGGGCACCTAATGACAAAATTCTGCAGTAAAGATAGTGATGAGGGCAGGACTCAGCTTCAGTTTGCTAGCTGTCACCCTGGACAATACTGTCAGGGAAAGGGAAGGGAATCGAGCCAGCATGGAGATGGGGAGGGGGAGGGATGACTAACTTGGGGATGAATAACAACTGAGTTCCCTCCACTACTTCTCACCCCCCACTCCCAAGAGGTGCGTACTCTGAGAAGGTGTCCCCAGACGCCTCTGTCCAGCCCTGGTGCCGTCTTCTCCCTACCTCACAACACCGCCCCCACAGCCGGCCTGGGAAGGCAGTGTAAATGGGCTCCTATATTTGAAATTAATTGATGGGACATTTCACAAACTCTTTTTTTTTCCTGCTAATTCCCAAATGCTTTGCCTCTAATTCTTTTTTCCTGATTGTCTTTAGAGCCTCCGTGTATTTCTTCATCTAGTACTAAGGAGAGTTTCCTGTCCTTTAGCTGGGTCAGCGGGCTCTGGAGATCTGGGTTCAAATCCCAGCCCCACTGCAATCAAGCCATGTGGCCTTGAGCAAGTCAAGAGCCTGGGCACCTCCCTTTTCTCAGGTGACAAACGGGGATACTCCCACTCTCCTTACAGGTTTGTGCAGAAAATGAAATGAGGTCAACTTTAGAGACAGCATCAGGCAGGTTGAGATGCTCAGTAAATGTCAGCTCCCTCCCGAGGGCTTTCCCCCCTCTGAAGTCCCACCGCAGCTCACAAAATGCCCACGCGTTTCTCAAGAAGGCCCCCCTGGCTGGCAAGGGAGAGGAAACCAGCTCCGGACAGCACTATCCCCGAGCAAGCGAGTTTCAGGTGGTGTAGCCGCGCGCGCGCACACACCTGCACACACAAGCACAGCGCACTTCGGGCACCCCCGCGGGGCCGGCACCTCCTTGTGCCTGGCACTGCTGCCCCACCCCGCACGGAGCGGGGTCTCAAGTCCGGGCGACAGAAGTGCTCCTACCCCCACCGAGGCTACATCCCCGCCCGGGTCTGCGCGGGAGCTCAAGGCACTTACCCTGGGCCGGCCGAGCGGGGCAGCCGGGGGCTGGCCGCGCTGGGGGCGGCGGCGGGCGCAGGGTGGGCGCTGCGGCCGGCATGGTGCGGTGGTCGGCTCCGGGAGAGCTGGGCTCTGCGGTGGGAGTGCGGGACCGCGGCTCGACGGTCCAGCTGGCGCGGGGAGGCGGGGCGCGACGCGAGCAGCCACGAGCCCGCGCCCGCCCTCTCTTCTCTTTCCCTCCCGCTGCCCGCCCCGCGCCGAGCCGCGCGGGCGACGAATACCCGGAACGTCTCCGGGGGCGCTGGGCTTAGCAACCGCGCGCCCGCCGCAGCTCCCTCCTTCTGCGCGGGGCTGGCGGTGTGCGCCGCGGGGGGCCCTGGAGAGGAGGCGGGCCCGGCTTTGAACGTGAGCTCACACCCACTACTCTGCCAGTGAGCGACTAAAGGCGGCCCCGGGGACCCATCAGCAGTCCCGCCTCTCTCTGCCCCTCCGAGCCCAGTCTTTTCGCACTCCTTCCCTGCCCTGCCCACCTTGGAGCCAGGCGGGGTCGGGCTTTGAAAGTGCGCCTCGCCCACGCTCTCTGTCATTGGCAGACCGAAGACGTCTGCAGCACCCCAGCAATTTCACCCAACCTGGCAGAGCCCAGACTTCCCGCACATCCCCTTCCTCCTACCCCAGTCTCACTACGGTCACACTCGCTCTGGGTCCAGCAGCTGCCCTACATCCTTGTTGCCCCCAACCCCCTTCACACCCACCACCCACCCCCAGATTTAAAGACCAGCTCACACTCTGGTCCACACCGTGGCGTCAGAGACACAGACTGCAAAACACCCCTCCACCTTCGTGTCCTTCCTGGTACTATCTAAATGCTGCGCAATGCCCCTTGCACTGTTATACCCCCTCTACCCCTTCCCAGCGCCGCCTGCCTAATCGTCATTGTTGTAAGATCCCGCAGGCCTGTAAGTCTCAGTGGTGGAGTTGCGGTTGGGGGCGCGGAAGGACACCAAATTCTCAACTGGCTCCCAGGCCCCTGCAGGGAGAGGTGATGAGCTCTCGGGAAAAGCCATGCCCATCCCTCCACATGTCCATTGACATGACTACAGCAGTGGTCTTGATTTTGCCTCCACCCGCCACGTCCCAGAGGGGCCTTGTCCAACGTCGGTGTTCTGTGAAATTGTTCACACCCAACAGAACACCGAGACTGAGCTGATAGCACCAGGTCAGCTCCCAGCTGACAGGGTCTTTCCCTTCCTCACAGGTAACAAAAAATCTAAAAGGAGGCTGCTGGGTGTTGCTTCAGCTTCCGGGGGCATGGCCTGAGGACCCAATCTCCCTTTCCAGGCTTCAGCGTCGGCCACTTTCAACACAGACTTTTCGTCTCAGGCCCCTTACCTCTGCTTCACAAGTGGCTGCAACAGCCTCCTGAAGCCACTGTGTGAAAAGGAACTTCTGCTCCTAGCTGGCTTGATGGCCGGAGATGATCATCAAGGACCATTGTCAGCAATTCCAGGTCACTAACAGTGAACAAATGACAAATGACCTGCCTCCAAGTCACTCATCTTTTTTGGGCGGGAGGGGGCAGATGGAGTCAAATAATGAAATGATCAAGGAATGGGGAGTGTTGTTATTTTAAGTAAGGCCTCCCTGACAAGGTAACAATGAGAAAGAGCCCACAGTAGCCCCCCACCTTCATCCATGGTTTTGCTTCCCATGATTTCAGTTACCCACCATCCACCACTGTCCAAAAATATTAAATGGAAAATTCCAGGAATAAACAAGGATTCAGTTTTGGGTCATGCGCCACTCTGAGTACCGTGATGACACCTCGGACTCTCCCACTCCATCCCACCTGAAATGCAACACACCCCTTGGTCCAGCCTTCACCACACTGCACAGACATACTTAGCTCTCATTAGTCACCTAGTAGCCAGCTTGGTTATCAGATCAGCTGTCATAGTATCACAGTATGTGTGTTCAAGTCACCCTTATTTTACTTACTAATGGCCCCAAAGTCATTTGCATAACTTTTTACGGTATATTCTCATAATTGTTCTATTTTTATCAGTTATCGTTGTTAATCTCTTACTGTGCCTGATTTATAAATTAAACTTTATCAGAAGTACATATGTGTAGGAAAACACGTAGTGTGCATAGGGTTTAGTATTACCTGCAGTTTCAGGCATCCACTGGGGGTCTTGGAACATACACCCTGTGAATGACAGGGGACTGCTGTATCTGGAATATTCCATTGGGGTAAGTGCCCCTCATGAACTTAAATACTTTCTTCTTAAAATCCTTTATAACCACTCTTCCTGACTCTATCATTTATATTTTAGGAGTAAATAAAACTTAAATAAATTGTTTTAGGAAATGGTTTAACTTTTGTGGAGGAGAAAACAGGTTTTTGCAAAAGTGGCAGTCCAGCAGTGTTTAATTATTGGCTAGGTAATCATTTACATGCTGATTAGCTATATACTTTAAATAATTACAATGAACACCTTAAGTAATCAGGTTACCTCACAACACTGAGGGATAAACACGATACATCTTGGTGAGCACGGTGGAAGAAATTGCCAGGTGCCTACTCAAATACCTATTCTCTCCTTCTGACCTAGTAACAGACCCTGATTTTTAGCTGAGCATGCTGCAACCTAGAATAAAGAATAGGTTTCCCAGTCTCCCTTGCAGCCAGGAATGGCTATAAGAAAGTTTCTGGCCAATGAAATAGAATTGGAAGTGTTGTGTCAGAGCTTCAGATGAGCTCCTTAAAGATGCTAATATTGTTAATAGGGACACTTGTTTCTCTCTCCCTCTCTCTCTCTCAACTGATGACAGAGAGAGAGAAACACTGATCTGTTGTTCTATTTATTTACGCATTCATTGGTTGCTTCTTGAATGCACCCTGACCAGGGATCAACCCACGACCTTGGTGTATCAGGACCACCACACTCTAACCAACTGAGCTACTTGGCCATAGTCTCCTTTGTCCCTCTTGACCTTCTTCTTTGGTCCTGGATTTCAGACAAAATGTCTGTGGTAGGTGGGTTATTACTTTCAAGTCTTTACTCTGTGCCTTGATAGAATTAGATAACCATTCTTTATCGTACCTAGAGCATACTTCCCTAACCTTGATCTCAGGCTTACTGGTTTTGGCCAATGGGTTGTTATTGGACTTAATGTGAGCAGAGGGTTGGAGCGTACTTCTGTGGTTTGATTTGCCCTCGTATGCTCCTGTCAATGGTCCAGGTAGCTGCCTGTCACAGATAAAATGTGGAGAAACATGCCCAGCCTGACCTTCTACCTGCTGCTAAATTCATATTAAGAAAAACATTGACATGCACATTCGCAATCATTGAAATATAAAACGAAAGGCACATCACATTTACAGTGAACCACTTAACCAGCAATTCATTCAGCATAGCTAAGCGGGGGCACAAGCCCTAGTGGTCCAGTCAAGGTGTCTGAGCTGCTTTGGTTGCAAGTGAGCGGAATTTCACTCAAGTAGTCCACGTGGCAGGGAGCACAGGACATTTTAAGGCTATTTGAAGAAACTCACAGACATCCAAAAGCAAATTGGCCAGCACCTCGTGACTTGACTCAAATGTCCCCCAAAATTGCTGCACCTCAGAATACAGTATCTCCAGGGAGAGGATATACTCGGCCCAGTTTATTTATTCTGACCAGGCTGTTTAAACCACTGGCCAACCATGGGATTGGCTGCTTTGGGTTAGGTGTCTGTCCCGGGTGCACACAGTCATGGCTCTGTGGGGAAAAAAGAGGCCAGAGGAAGTATTGATAGAATAGAAGGAGAAGCTAGAGGGCTGGAATGAGTACCTCTCTGCACAGAGCATTTCAAGCCAGGAGGGGAAATTACTTATGGAAGAGACTGAGAGGCATATCCAGGATACCAGGTAGGCTTTGTTGAGGAAGGAGCTAGAAGCATTTTCAGGAGGTTAATAAGCCTGGGTGGGAGACCACTGTGTTTTTTGTGGGGTTTTTTTTAAATTTTGTTGTGTTTTTTTTTTTAGGAGAGGCAGGGAAGGGAGACTAGAAAAGGGGATGATGGAGCCTTTGAGAGACATTTCTCTACTTCCCAGCATAACCCAGTGTGACTCCAGATTGAGATCTGGGGAAAGGAGAAAACTTCAGAATCTTGTCCAGATCACTATTCTAACAAATTTGCAGTATATTTTCTTCCCTGACCCTTCGCATTTCTTCCTGTCATGTTGCTAGGCCATTTCTAGGTGCCTGCCACCCCCAGCTGTCACCATCTCTCTCCCTCCTCCCCCAGGTAGACTTCTGGGGAGACCACCTCACATTCCCCATCTTTACCCCCATCTCCTGCAGAGCATTTCCCATCTTTCTGCACTGCTGCTTTAACTGCATTGCTAACGGCCTCTTCTCCGCCAAAACTCAGTGAGCACAATTCAGTCCTAGTTGTATTTCCTCTCACTGCAGCATGTGACCAGTCTTGAAACTCTCCTCTCCTGACCTCCACAGATCCGGTTGCTTTTGAACCTACCCCATCTTCTTAAAGGAAACTTTCTTCTTTTCTTTTCTTTTCTTTTTTTTCTTTCTTTTTTTTTTTTTTTTACGACATGTGGGTCCCTTCCTTTTCATCCAGTTCTCACATTGCTATGTCTTAGGGGTTTATTCTTGTCTGTGGTAAACTCTCCCTGGGCGATCTTTTTTTTTTTATTTTTTTAAGTTCTCAGTTTATTAACCTTCTCATGAAAAACTTGTGCAGTCACCACAAATAAAGTCACTGAAGAATCTGTCCTCCTTCTGTTGTCCCATCTCCAGCTGACTTTTTACAGCTAACACTGGCCTTCACAGTCCCCCGACTTTCTTCGGCTTGTTCCTGTGTTCCTTTCTCTGATTCCTGGAGGTCTTCTTCCCATACAGGCCACGTCTGACAAGTCTATATTTGGGTTCATTTTTCTTTGCACGATCCAAAGGATCATAAATCACACCAAAGCCAGTTGTCCTGCCACCCCCAAAATGGGCTCTGAATCCAAACACAAAGATGACATCTGGTGTGGTCTTATCAACTTTGGCTAGGTTTGATTTTGTTGGGTTTTTTTTTTAATTTCTGTCTTGGGTACTATTGTCTCCTCAGGGTAAAGGATGTCAATGACCCGTTGTTTCCGCTGAAGTCCTCTGTTGGCCATGAACTTCCTGGTCCAGAGAGTTACCGGGTCGTTCACAATAGCAGCAGATCTTCAAGCTGCCGGGGAGGGAAGGATTCCCTGAGTGATCTTATCCACGCTCTTATTTTTAACTTCAGGCCAATTTCGTCTCCTCTCTTTCGAAATCCAGCTCAGTTGCCCACTAGACAGCCCCTCATAGACCCCTGTCTCAGAGGCACCTCCTACAGCATATCCAAAACAAAACTCCTCATCCTTCCCTCCAAATCTTTTCCTCTTATTGGATTCTTAGTCCTATTTAATTCCATTTTCTAAGTCACAACCCAGAAGTTAATGTCAACCCCAGTTCTAAATCTGCTGCTCTCTCCTCGTTCCCCTCCCATCTCCCTGCCCTTGCCTCCTTCACAGTCTCGTGGCATCTCATCTTGACCATCCCAAGCAGGGCCTCTGCAACATTCCTACACCCTTCCCTTTGATCATCAGCCTTACTGGAGATAAGGAAATCATCCTCAATATTACCCTCTACGACCATGTAATTTTTCCACTCAAAATCTGCCAGTGTCTCTATGATCCCTGAGAATTAAAATCTAAACCCCTTAACCCTGGCTGGTGTGGCTCAATGGATCAAGCGCCAGCCTGTGAACCAAGGGGTTGCCAGTTCGATTCCCAATCAGGGCACATGCCTGGGTTGCGGGCCAGGTCCCCGGTGTGGTGGGGGCGGGGGGTGGGGAGGCGGAGAGGGGGAGCACATGAGAGGCCGTCATGGGTTCATGTTTCTCTCCCTCTGTTTCTCCCTCTCTTCCCCTCTCTCTAAAAAAAGAAATGAATAAAATCTTTTAAAAAAAAATCTAAACCCTTTAGAATGATTTTCAAGGCCCTTCAGTCTCTGGCCTTGTCTATCTGTTAGCCCTCCCATCCTGCCATTCCCCCATGGATACTCAGGGCCCCACCTTCTGCAAATTAAATTCCTTGTTTTGTCTTGGCCACCATCTCTTCCCAGACACAGCTCCATCTGCCCCGCTGCAATCCCTCACAGTGAGTAACCGCCAAGCCATGACTCAAATCCTAACCACTCTGCCCTCTCGACCAGCAGAAAGTCAGTGTTTGAAGTGACTGCGTCATGGCCAATCTGACCTCTCCCCAGTGTTGACAACTGACCCCGTCACCAGCACATTCCATGCAGCCAGCGATTCTTACCCACTTTGAAGTGAGCCCAGATGTCTCAGTCTGGTGTGACTCACCGTGTGTGACCGGAGTCCACACTAGTGAAAGGTTTCCAAAAGGAAGGAGTCAAAACTACTGCCTAAAATAAAATACAGGATTTCTTGTGGATGTCCTTAACATGTGTAATCTATCTTCTCACTCTCGTTCAGATAATGGTGTGTCAGATGGACACAGACATGATGTAAGGAATGTATCAAAATATGTTACCTTCCCGGATACAAGCTCCTGCTTTCAAATGAAGCCATTTGTTTCCAGTTTCTGCTGAAATTGCCATCTGGCCATCCTGATACCCCAAAATATGGCACTCAGCACCGTAAAACCAAAAGTCCGATCATTGTTTCTGTATTACAGAATAAAAACAAATTCATCTGCAAAACTACTAATCAATGCTCAAGCATGGAACTTGCTTGTAATAAAAGTAATAAAAGGAAAGTCCAAGACATTCTCAAGTCCTTGAACAGAGTCGTAGATTCAGGGCAAGATTTCAAGTATCAGAGGATACTATGTTACTTTTTAAACTCAGTCAGCATTTCTCAAAATACTGCCTATAATTAGATACAATAGCTAGAAAACCGAACTGGGCCTGAGTCTGAAAAAGCTCGACTATAGGACAAAAATACATGTGATCTCTTTGAACTGCCAAACTTCCCTTCAAAAAAAAAGTAATAATAATAATAAGTAAATATTCTCCAGTCCTAAGACTACAGCACAAGGCATGAAGGCGCACACACGCACACTCACATTTGCAAAATGTATGCATGGTTCATGCCCACGTAAGGGCCACACTGAAACTGAGAATACTTTAAAGAAATTCCTAAATGAAGGCCTCAAATTCTCTTATATAAATATTTGAAATAAATTTATCAGTGATTCAGTTGGCACTATATAAATTCTCCCTGTTCATCTTAATGTTAAATAAGGAAGAGAAGTCACCTTGGATATGGGTGCCAGCCTCAAACTTAAACAGGGAGAAAGCAGACAGCCTTCCCCTGGTTTTAGTATTTAGCTGAAGGAGGCTGCTCTAGGGCAGGGGTCTGCAAGCTACATGGAACTCACAGACAAATCTGGCCCACTGCCAGTTTGTATAAATTAAGTTTTATTAGAATACAACCACACCGATCATTGATATATCGTCTACACTACTTTCAAATGCTTGTAACAGAGACTCTATATTCCACAAAGCCAAAAATATTCAGTATGTGGTCCTTTACCGAAAAATAATTTGCAGACCCCTGCTATAGTGTCCGTACAATTCTGTGCTTTGTCTTTGTATGAAATGGAGAACAGCAAGCCACCAAAATCTACTTATTGATAGGTTTAATAAGGATGAGATCGCTTCTGGAAAAAAATGAAAGTTCCCCCTTCTCAGGTTCAAGACCATTGTTCTGTTTACATATAACGTGTTCAGTATCCGACTCACTCACTAGACTAACCACCATCTCTGAACATTCTCAAAATCTCTACCAAGTAGAGAAGATCAATACAAGAGGAGAAAATGAACATTTCCGAACTATCAGGAGCTTCCATGATGGGTCATTTCTTTAAATCTCAAAACTCTGTGAGATAGAGTTATTCTTGCCATCGGCATTTTTCTGAGTCTATCTCCTGTTTTTCAATACTTGAGAAAGCTAAGAGTGGGAGAGCTTAAGAAACTCACCCAAAGCTACTCAACAGCCTAATAAGTTGCAGGAATGAAGCTGGAATCCAGGTCTACCTGATTCCATTGCCCATGCTGCTCCCATCAAATCTTGTTGCCTGGCGAATTTATTCATATATTCATCCAATGAACAATTATCGAGCACTTCAGAGGTATCTGCTGTGCTCAGTCACCGAGGACACAAAGGTTGTCAAAAGCAATGAAGGGAGGCTGATACCAGGGTAAGATCCATTTCAAATAAGATTGATGTGACTCTCCACCCCAGAATCCCCTTAATCTGTAGTTTAATAACAAAAAATTGAGAGTGATCATATCCTTACGAAATAGAGGTACATGGTTTTATTTTTTCCTAGAAGATGCAGTGCTAATTAGACTGTAACCCCGAAGCATATGCATGATGTATAGACTGTAGACACAATGTCAGAGAAGACGGCTTGCCCATAAAATTGGAAACAATTTCTCAAACCAATTCGGCTTTTCTCTTTTCTAGATTACCTTTAAAGTTCTATTAACCATCACATCAAACATAATTCTGGTGGCATAGAACCCACTAGACTGTGACGAGTTATACACAGTCACTCTGCCACAGTCTCTAACTTGGGTGTCATTATTTTTCATTATGATCTTGGGCAATCCTTTATGTCTAGTGTTTTTAAAAAATGGACACAAGAGGAAAAAGAAATCTGTATTATGTGTCTGTGTATATGATAGAAGTTACTACAGCTTAGATTTGCACGATGTACTACAAAATCTAATCCAACTCATTTTCGAAAATTATAGTCAACATACAATATTAGTGTTGGTGTAACTAACACATTATAACTAACACATTATAACTAATATACATGTACTATATTAGTTTCAGGTATAAACATAGTAATCCAACGTGTATGTCCCTTACAGTGTGATCACCATGCTATCATCTTATTGACTATATTTCCTATGCTGTACATTAATACATCCCTGTGATTTACTTTTTAACATGAAGTTTTTATAATTCAGCTCTTGACAGCCACACAGCACATACATGAAGAGGAATCATTCACTGATTTTCATGCTCCCGGAGAAGAGATTATTTTGGCAGCTGGGCTGTAAACCAGAAAATGAGCTTTGAGGTCAAGGCTACGGGGCATCAGCCACATCAGCAGCAAAAAGCTTCCCACGGGCCGGCCCCTATACGGCTTTGAAAGAGAACAGCCGGTGGTCAACAGCGGGCCCTCTGGTACCATGGCAAAGGAGCCAGTGAAAATCACAGACATGATTACATCACAGCAATTTAGTGTCTGCCTTGTCAGCAGGCTGCGAGAAGAAACAGACAAGAACGACTCTGCTTTTCCCACACTCAGGTATGATTACAGTCAAGAAGTGTGTTTACGTTAAATTATGGAGATGAGGATGAGATTGAAAATTTTTTTTCATGTCACTGATAATGTTAAAAAAAAAACACAAAACCTGATCTATGAATCTAATTGGCAAGTGCCAGTGACAGTCAGTATCTCAGGGAAGCCAAGATTATAACCTCGAAGCTAACAGAGTGCAATGGCAAACACCACCAAAGCTAAGACACTCGCATTACACCGGGAGTTAGAGCTGTGGTACGAATGGCTCTATCAGGGGCGGGACTAATCCCCAACATTTTATTTTCTTCATTCATCAGAGAAAGAAACTAATGTCATATCACTGGCCATGTTTAAAAGCCACATTCTAACTGTGCACCAGACCATGAAGAAATTCTTTCCTGGGCCAAGTCAACAAAGCGCAGGACCGGAATGCAGGTGTCGTTCTCTTCCAAGTTCAAACGTTCACCTCCCTGGGCTCTGAGTGCAATATAACTAATGACTTAACAGACTCTGAGTGGATTCTTCAATGAGAAATTGCTCCATAATTTCTGAGTGATACCCCAATTCCAATACCCAAAGCAACTAACAGAGTTATCAAACACCTGCTGGTGGTATCCTGCATGCCAACAATTGTGATTTGGTGAAAATAAGAAATTAGACAAGAAAACAGCTAGAGAGAGAGTGAGCCTGACCTACTATTCCAGCAAGCAGAGATAGATACCCTATCAAAAAAAAAAAAATACATATATATATATATATATATATATATATATATATATATATTCTCCTCTTACATAACCTAAAACTATTGTTATGAGTGTTGGCATTTTAATGTGATGCTTCATAATATTTGAAAATCTTGATGATATTATGAACTTAAAGTTGGTACATTGTGTGATCTGTAGCTCCAAGAGTGGTCTAAATTTTTAAAAATGAATTAAATTCCCAAATAAGCGTGTTAAAAACAAATAAACACGGAAGCACCAGCCACTTTTGCAACGTGAAAGAGGGCAGTCGTGGCTGGGTCTGGGCAGCCGCCCGCTCCGTGCGTAATCCTTCTCTTTGTCTCTTACGCTTGCATGGAAACTTCCTGGTTTGAAATTTCAAGAATTTTGCAAGTGTTCCATGAACGTTTAGACCATGCCACTTATACTGAGAGTGGACGGAGAACCTGAGACCCAGGGAGATAAAACGGCCTCTTCTGTATCAAAGAAAAAAACTCCTCTTAAATCATCCCCAAGTTTCAGAGAAGGTAGACAATGTAGATGCTTTTTTGAAGCTATTTTCAGGAAAACATTTAAACAGCACAATTATCTAACAAAGCAAAACTGATAATTATACAATTCCACAGCACTGGCAGCATAATAACTTTGTTTAAAAAATGGGTGGGGCTTGATTCCTTTATGTCTCCAGGACTTTGTGCCCCAGCTCTCTAGGGATCTCCACTGCAGACCAGCAAGATGGTGACCGATCACGTGCAGGGACAGACGGTATATATCTTAGCCTTTGGGAAAATGGAACTCGGAGAGTGCACATGGAAACCGGCAGTAACGAAACAGCCTAGAAATGGTTTAAAGAATGTTTGCTCTGAAAAAAAAAATGAAAGCAAATGACACGCAGGGACAGAAAACTTGGTTCCCCAAAGATGGCACCTCCTACACCTTGAGCTTCAAGAAGGCGTCCCCTTGGTTCTCAGGACCTCAGCTACAGAGAACCTATTGTGTGCCACGCCCCGGGTGGCTAGCTCTGTGGGGTTGCTTTATTCACTCCTCGCAACAACCTACGATGTTTTCCCGTGGATAGTGCGCACCCACTTTTTTGGCCCAAACTTTCAGGAAAAGAATCTTTCATTTTAATTTTTTAATTCAATGTTTAATTTATTTATATTCAGATACTTGTTTTTTGTATTATAAAGGAATTTTAGCATTTATTTTTGAACATATGGTACAAGAAATTTTATGTAATGAATAATTACAAAACATAAGGATAGATACAAGGTACTTCAGGCACTACCCGTGTATAATGAGCACCCTTATTTTTCCCTCAAAAATTTGGGCCAAAAAGTGCACATTATACATGGAAAAATATAGTATGTGGAAATGGTTAGGCCCGTGTCAAAAGTGAATCAGATGAAATGACTCTCCAAGAAGTCACACAGTGATAAATCCAGCAACAAGAAATGAATTTTAAAAAAGGTTGTAATGAAAGGGCTGATGGATAACACTTAAGCCATTCCCATGCAAAGCCAAGGCTAAACAATAATTACCCACGAGACTGGAGTTCATGTTGTAAATCATGCAATATGTTTAATCTGTCTCAATAACTGGTTTTCATGGTAATAACACATCTTTGGATCCCACTGTTTGGCTGATGTTTTTTGTTATGAGTATGTGAGTAAGTTATAGTTGTTTTCAAGTCATAGTATTATTTTCCATTTTTTGTTTCCCATTGTTCTTAGATACAGAAATATTATTTACCTGATCCCTTCTGATTTTACTGTGAGCATAGATTTAGGGGAGACGTTCCCAAGAAACCACATGTTCACCTGTGAGTCTACTCTTTCTTCAGCAACAGTATAGTTTGCAATCTAAATGCAGAAAACAAGGGGGAAATCAGGTTCAAGTTTATACCCAGCTAAGTGACTCAAAGGGATCTTTCTACAGATTTCTACATGCAATGCCCAGAGCCTCAGAAAAGGGATTCGAGGAAATCGAAATGGTACTGAAATGAAAAATGTGAGAGCAAGAAAGTTCATTTAAGACCAAAGAATTTTTAATTCATTCACCAGATTTTATAGCTCAGATGTCATGACCCAAAGGCAAGGCCAACCTCACTCACGATTCTCATTGGAGAAGTATACACAGAGCATGTTCCCAGATCTTAGCTCTTCCCACCCTCAATAATGAGTCTATAAGGCAGAGATGTTACCATCCTCATTTCACATGTTAGGAAAAAAAAAAAATCAGACACCACAAATGGTTAAGTGACTCATCCAAGATTATTCAGTCAAATCCATGATGAGCATGGAAGTGGATATCGAGGCCCTCGACTGCAAAAACTGTTTCTTCCCCTACATCGGTGACTCCCAAACTTTTAAAAATGTCGATTCTCATTTATCAGGCATGGGTTGGGGTCTGAGATTCTGCATTTTTAACTCCGAGGTAATGCCCAGGTGCTGCTTTGTGAAGCTCGCGTTGAGGAACAAGGCCCTCCGATCGCCCAGCCACACCTGCCCGAGCCAGGGAGTGGAAAACGCTTCACGAGCCATGACTTAAGAGGCCTTGTTCTGGCCCCGGCAGACAGCATCAGAGCCTTCTTACCGCAGTCAGAAGATGAGAAGTTTGGTTTGGGGGCCTTGGGGGTCGGTAAGGAAGAGGTAGGACAGGAGCCTCTTCACATCTGAGAGCCATTTCCAAACTCTTATTTTTAGCAGAACCCTTTTTCCAACTGAAATCTTACACGAAGCCTTAATGTATAAGACCAACAATGGCAGAATTTTCTTGGCGAAGATTTACTTTATACATTCACATTTATAGCATACGCACGTTGAAGTTAAATGATGAGCACAATGAGACTGTTTTAATAGCAAGATTTTGAAACGAGGGCTTATGGAAGATAAAGTATTATGTAAGTCCCAGTAGCTAGAAGACAAGGTGTCCCAGTATAGAAAATGCAACGTAAACCAGAAGTCTATCGAGGGTTAAAAAAACAAAAATAGGAAAATAATCAACTGCAGTTGCTATCAAAGCAACATAACGCAGTGAGAACGAACCATAGAACAGCAGGCAGAAATTTGCTCAATGTTGGTAAACACGGCAAGATGGACCCTCACAAACGCAGTTTTTTTATTTTTTATCACGGTACGATTTTTAAAAAGTAATTAGCTTTGAGATTCTAGAAAACATGCTTGCCCTCTTTTTCTCAGTAATTTCCTTTCTAAGATTCTGCCCTAGAGAAATAACCTTAGATACAGAAAGATGAAAGAAACTAATATTTTCCAAGCGCCTGCACTGTTAGTCTGCTAGGGACTTCGGACCTTGGAAAACTACAAGTTAGATATGAAAGAGATACTAGTCACTTCGCTTTATACAATGTCTAAGTAACTTATCTAACATCACACATGTAGACATTCCAGTCCAGTTTCGTCTAACTCTGAAGACCAAGTTGTGTCTTTGAAATTTCTTGGTTATCAAGAACTTGTGCCATCTTTCCCCACACTTGTTGGAATCCCAGCTTCCCTCTAACCTGGAGCCACATGGCTGTGAGAAGCTCAGTGGGAATTTGAGGCTTCTCGAGAGACACAACGAGAGGATGCTGATTAGTTTCGGAAACAAATGTCATCAGATGAGATCTGACACCTCTTTCAATCGGGAAATTGTTAGAGGACACCATCTGGATGAAACAGGAAATTCGGAGAGAAACCCAAGAGTGCAAGTGTGGGAACTCGCTGTACTACCTCCAATTCTCCAAGAAAAAGTCCATCTTTAAGGGCGTTAGAGATGGATGTAACTGTATCCTGGGACTCGGCCCTGAGAAACCAACGTAATGGGAAAAAATGTGTTCCAGGAACATGAAAATGATGCTGTTCTGTTAATAGACACTAAGGGCCCCTGTGAGACCTAAGCTATGGAACATTCAGTGTGACTCAGGGCCACTCCAGGGAACAGCTAAGGAGACTCGCAAGTCTCCCTCCTTCTGCTCAGCCTGCGTGAGCCTGATGAAGCCCCCTGGGCCGGAGGGCTCAGGTAGTCAGGTCAGGGGAAGAAAAGCTCCCCCAGGAAAGGGACTCAGAGAAAGAGCTCACGGACAGAAATGCCACCGCCTCCATTCCAACACGAGCTCTGTGGTCAGGACACTGCAAGTGATGGTTGACTTCTGCCACACGGGTCTCAGGGTGGAGGCCCGAGATCGGCTAGGTGCGTATTTCCCCGTTGAAAGCCAGGGATAGGGTTCATTGCCCTAGTGAAGGTCAAGTTTTATGTCTTAATAGGAAATGGCAATCTTTGGCTTCCCTAAAAGAATAAAAATTGTGAAAGAAAGGGATGGACCCTCGTGGCCACAGCCTGCTTGAGATTTGGGGGCTGGCCTCCGCCTCTGTCTAGGAGACCACACACCCACCTCACTGCTCCTGGGACCGAGGGGGCCCTACTGGCCCTGACAGCTTTGGGGCAGGGATTTCTCGGCCTGGTGCACTGAAGATCCTGGGTGGTCCTTTGGATTCCCACAGGGTTTGCATCCTTCCCAAGATCTGCACGAAGAAAGGGCGTAGGAGGAACAGGTCCTAAGGCATCCCGGGAAACACTTTCCCCACCGGCCAGACGAGTGGTATCGAAAGTTCCCTGCGCTTCAGAGAATCCTCTTAGGATTCTTCAGAGAATCCACGAAGGTAATATTTATCTAGGTCCTTGCATGGTTTCATCTCTGAGCCATCTGAAAATTAAATATTTAGAAACCCTAAAGAATAAGAAAATTCAAATAAAAGATGAGTAATAAAAGGTCATTTTCAATTACCGTACGTAACTGAATTGTTTCTTTTTGAAATGCAATTGAAAGTTGTGTTTCTTTTTTCCAATTAAAATTTGTTTTTTCAGTCTTTGGAAAGTAACCAAAAAGACTCAAAGAAAATGTGTACAATAATAGCAACCTAAATACAGAATAGAAAGGGATGCAGGATTCACCAGGAATTTTATAGCTATAATTTTTATACCTCTCTCTCTCTCAGCCCCTGCATCTACCTCATCACCAAGTCCTGATGTTACCTCTAAAGCAGCAAATCCACCCCCATCTCAACTACCACCACCCTAGTCCAAGCTATTGTTACATCCTGCCTGGACCACTGCCATCAGCTCCTAATTTGTATCCCTGCTTAGAATCTTGCTCTTCTCACAGCTATTCCACACCAGAAGCTGAAAAGGATTTCTTAGAATGCAAATATGATTGTGTCATGTTCTTGCAAAAGTCTTCAATGGCCAATAAACATTTGAAAAGATGCTCCCCTGTTTACTCATTTGAAAAATGCAAATTAAAATCACAGCCAGATATCACTACAGAACAACTAAAATTAAAAAGATGCAAAATGCCAAGTATAGGCAAGTGTGGAGAGGTTGAAACTCTACCATATGGGTGAGAATGTGAACTGATTCCGCCGCTTAGGAAAACAGTGTTATAGTATCTACAAAAGTTGAACATCTATCCATCCTGTGACCCTGCCATAATGCCATCAAGTGGGTCCTGCCAAGAGAAATGCGTATTTATCTAGACGTGGTCCCAAATGTTCCCCACAACTTGTAACAGCCCCAAACTAGAAATTCCCCAATGCACACCCACATTCCAAGGGATAAGCCCACAGTGGTGCATTCATGCAGTGAGAATGAACAATCTACAGGCATGACTACAACGGCTGAATCTCGTGGATGTTATCTTGAGCAAAAGAAGCCAGATACCAGAGTATATATTGTATAATTCCATTTATATAATGCACAGAAACAGGCAAACCAGGAGATGTAGTTGAAAGCCAAAGTAGCGCTCACTCTGGGAAGGAAGGGCACGGACTGGAGGCAGGTGCGAAGGGAGTCCTTTCTGGTTTCTGATAATGTTCAGTTTTTCTGATCTGGGTGCTGATCATATAGATTATTCCGTTTGTGAAAACTTCACCAAGCTATGTACTTGTGTGCACCCTTCCATGTGCATTTTAGTTCAATAAAAATTATTCAAGGGAAAGTCCCCAATCCTCCACATGGGCTGCGAGACCAGAAGCCACCCAGCGCCTGCCTAAATCTCCATCTGTCTTTCAAACCACTCCTCCACTTGCTTATTAACCCCAGGCACACCGGCCTTGAGCCAGTTTCTTCGCTGTAGCACCTTCCTTCCCACTTTGGTGGCCTTGCACCTGCTGCTTCCTGGGCCTAGAGTAGTGGCTGGCAAACTGTGGCCGGCCCATGGGCCAATCCTGTCTGCCGCTTGTTTTTGTAAATAAAGTTTTATTGGTCACAGCCATGCCCACTCATTTATACATTGTCTGTAATACAACCACAGCAGAGGCTGTATGGTCCACAAAATTGAAAATATTTAGTATCCGGTCCTGTATAGAGAGACCCTGCCACCCCCCCACCTAGACCCTTCTCACACACCTACTCTACCTGACTCCTGCTCACATTTCGTAATTCAGCAAAAACACACCCTTTGTCCAGAGAAGTGTAGGTCCGTACTTGGTATATTCCTGGACCGTTCTTCGACGGCTTCCCTTGCTCTTAGAGTAAAACGCCAAGTCCCTCCCAGCCTACAGCCCCTGCGTGGCTCGGCCCCCCGGGTTCCACGTCAGGTTTTCTCCCACACTTGCTCATTTTGATGTGATCTGAACTTCGGCCTCATTCAAAGCCTCATGGAGAAGAGTCGAGTTCTTCTCCACCTCAGGGTCTTTGCCCATGCTGTGCCTCGGCCCTCCAAGGCTCATTCCCGGGGCCTCGTTGAGCTGTCATGGTTCTTTCTTTGCTTGTCAGCTTGAAGGTCACTCATAAATCAGGCCCCTTCCTTAGTGGGTTCAGCACAACGGGTCTGGAGGCTTCTCACTCAGCTTGGGGTCCTGAGGTCCTACCCTTTTCCAAATGGGAGCCGTTTCTTGACTCTGCCCACACCCGCCCTTGAATCCTGCTCCCACTTTCCCCGCAGCCCCCCACACAGAGCACACCACTGTCCCCTCGGAATGGGCCCTTCTTGGGCACTCCTAGCCCAGCTGGTGACATTTATAGGAGTGGCCCCCACAATGTCTTGCCCTCTGTCCTCTGCCGCTGTCCTACCCCAGATCCAGCGATGCTTCTCATGAGGAAGGAAACAGAGTTACCTCAAGGAGGGTCTCTGGGCCTTCTTTGTGCTTCAGACAGACAGATGAGCCCCCCAGAGCCCCCCACCAAGGGAAGACATGTCACCTCCACGGTCAGTTCCTTCAGGGTCAGAGGCAGAGAGCCACCTCAGCTGAGGTGATGCCCACATCGGTGACAGACTGAGGTGAGGACATCAGGGCGAGGCATTTCAGTCCACCTCAGGGCAGCTCCGAGGGCTAATACTCCAGAACGCCCATATTTTGCCATATAGAATGAGAACTTTTTTGCCCAAATTTTTGAGGGAAAAATTATGATGCACATTATACATGGGTAGTACTAATTCCATATCTATATAAATGTTTTTAATTCTTTTATTTATGCTTATGCATTAGAGGTATAACTCTAAAAAGCAATAATGATATCCATATGCAAAATAATACCCTGGAATACGGTAATTGGTTTTGTTTCTAAATATAAATAAATAAACAAATAAATAGGATTAAAAAATTAAAACGGAAGATATTTTCCCCTGAAAGTTAGGGCCAAAAACACGGGTGCACAGTATACACAGGAGTGCATTATACAAGGCAAAATGTGGTAGTTTTGTATCCTGATTGTGGTGGTGGTTATACAATCAAATACACTTGTCAAAAGTCACAGGACTGTACGCCTAAAGAGGGTGCATTTTGCCACACGTAAACTCTGTACTTCATGAGAGACAGGAGAAGAAAAGCCATGCGTTCCTTCTAGAAAGCAGGTCTGTTTTAAGGAAAGCTTTGTTTGTTACTATGGGACCAGTGACACTGAGCTTCAGACATTCTCTGACTTAAATGGCATCAATAAAGAGAAGAACAAGCCCAGCTACAAAGCTTAAAATTAGCAATTGGAAGTAAAAAAAAAAAGTGTTATGTTTGTTTAGTATACCAGGCACCCTAGGAATGTACCTTGTATAATGTCATACTGAGTTGACATTTAATAAATGCCAGTTTCCCCCATGAGGCTCTTTCATCAGCTCTGCAGAAAACAGCAGCTGTATAGAAATCAGAAAACAAACAAAAAAAATTGAAAAATGACAGAGAACTTGAAGGAGATACACTTTGAGACAAAGGCAAGAATATTCTTAGTGTGGCCGCAGTTCCTCACACAAATCCGAAGTACAGTTTATTGCTATATAAAAGGCTAGTGGGCAACTCTGAAAACTGAGGTAATTCTCATACAAATTATATAATGAATACGCCAGGCAGGGGTGCCCAACATTTCGGTGTCTCTGGGCTGCACTGGAAGAAGAGTTGTCTTGAGCCACACATTAACTACACAAACACTAAAAAAACCAAAAACATCCCATGATGTTTTAAGTAAATTTATGATTTTGTGTTGGGCTGCATTCATAGCCATTCTGGGCTGCCCCCCAGGGTGCCCCATGATTTGGACATCCCTGCACCAAATCATGGAGGAACACAAAAATGTTTCTATGCTCTGATCTAAAATTTTTCAATGAAAGGACTGCTTTCATGAACAAAAACATAACAGCATCAACTGGTAGACTAAATAACAGAGGTCATCATGGCTTTCAGAAACATAACTAACATGAAAATCAATTATGGGGAGGAGGGAATGGAGAGCTATTGCTTAATGGGGATAGAGTTTTAGTTTTGAAAAATGAGAAGAGCTGTGGAGATAGTTGGTGGTGATGGTCGTACAACACTATGAATGCATTTACTATCACTGAACTACACATGTAAAGTGGTTAATGCAGTAAATTTTATATTATGTATATTTTACCATGATTTCAAAAACTGAAGAAAAATCAATAGCAATTTAGCCATTTTTGGAAAAATCTTTTGGCAGTATCTACTATCTACTAAAAATGACTATATGTAAACCCTATTCTACTCCTAGATGTATAGAAATATGTACCTATGTTCACCAAAAGATATGGACAAAAATGTCTGTAAGCCACACTATTCATCATAGCCCATAAGCTGCAAACTACCTGAACGCCCATCAGTTGGAGAACGCATTAAATAGACGGGGATACATTCACACAACGAAGTGCCACACATCCATGAAAAGCAGCAGTTTACAACCACAAGCAACAGTATGCATGAATAATCTCACAAACCCACCATTGAATAAAAGAAGCCAGATGCAGACGAGTACACACCGTCTGATCCCATGGACAGAAAGGGTAAACTGGGCAAAACTGATGTAGGGAGTGAGAAGCCAGGGGAGTAGTAGCTACACCTGCAGGCTCAGTTCCCAACATCAGCTGCACTGTTCCCTAGAGGGGTCCTTCTCTATCAGGGCAGGAGTCTGCTTCTCCCTCGAGGGGAGCTCAATACCATGGTGGCAAGAGTCATCTCATGCTAAGGCCACCTTGGGTGAGCTCAATGGGCAGAGGAGTGACAGGCAGACCCCGATCAGTGAGGGACAGGGCAGGTCGCGTATCCAGGTGTCAGGAGGCTGATGTGGGCCCTGGGAGTCCACAGGAGTAGGGAGTGAGGAAACAGAGATGCACTTTCGTTACTAAACAACAAATAACTACATTGGATCAAGAAGACTGTAGTCTGAAAAGATGGTTCCTAGAAGGGGAAGAGACTGAGGCTGGGCAAGCAACAGGATCCTTTCGTGGTGTGTCTTCCTGATATGATTTAAAGATTTTATTTCACTGTGTTTAAGTGTCAGTCCCTGGCTATATTAACCATCCCCAGCTGCAGTCTCCCACAGCACGGGGACCACCTCTCCCTCCCTGCCCAGGCCCTGCTCAGCACCCCTTGTTAACGAGGTGGTCTGGGGATGGGGAGGCATGGGAGGGAGCCCCAACTCAGACAAGCCAGGCCCTTCCCATGGCTGGGTCTCACTTTCTTCTTCTTTGATTCCATCATCATCATCACCATCAACCGCCAGCACTTACTATGTACTGGGTAGTATTCTAAGTACTTTATAGATGCACATATGAACTCAATCCTCCCCACAACCCTAGAAAGAGGTGCCAGGACTGAGGACCTGGGAGCACAAAGAGGCGACGACATGGTAATTCTTGCCTAACCTCGCATAGCTACTTAGCAGGGAAGTCTGATGTGGACTCCGCAGTCTGGCCCCAGAGTCCACGCTCTTAGCAAATAGGTTCGATCTTATTAGAAGCACTGATGACTCTGTAATGCTACTGAGAAGGATTCAGAAGCCACGTCTGGACCCAGGAGGAAGAGTCCTGTAACTGATGAGCACGGTCTACGGCAACGGCATCTGTGCTGTGTTTTTTACCATCGCATTAGGTCACAGAAAAGGCTCTCTCCTTAACCAAACTTTGGTCCGGCCCCTCTGAGCCCTCTTTTCAACCAGGCCTTGACATTGACCCTTAGCCTGCCTTTGGCCTGCCTGGTCCAGTCTTAACAAAAATCCTGCCAAGTCAGGTTCGTAAGACTCCCTCCCACCTTGATATCTGCTCACCCTTGTTCTCTGGTCACGTTCCTTGTCTCCCACCATTGAAGGAGAAGTTCTTGACCTACCTTCAGCGTGAATCCTCTTAAGTCAGTTTAGCAAAATCCCCCCACCTTTCATGTCTCCTTCCGGTAATTTTCCATCCACCAACTCCATTGCTCTGTTTGTTGATGTAAATCTTTGCTTGTCCTTGTTATATTTCGAGCTAAACCTAATCTCTCTCGCCTGTTACAGCGCCCCTACTGCAATAGTCTTGAATAACGTCTCCCTCTCCATTTTAACAAGTGTCAGAATAATCTTTCTTTTAACGATAATCTTTAGGGTAATATTTCAAGCGGTGAGGGCCTGTCAGACTGAAGGACCGGCTCGTGCGGGGGAATGGAGGATGAGCCGCGGATGGGAGGGCTATCAAGAAAGTGGGAGATGACAATCGCAGCCTGTCGCAGGTATTTGGGGTGGCGCTGAGAACCCACAGAGACCTGTAAATAGACATGAGCTTTATTTCAGGAAAAGAAAAAATCCCTTGGTGGTTATATAAAGGAGAGTTTGGGCTAAAAAGAATAAAGCATACAGGTTATGGTATGCCAGGTAAGGGCCAAAGGGAAGGACCTAAAGGACTGAGACTACGAAAAGACACACTGCAGACACTTAGAAGGTAGACCCAAAAGGACTTGATGACAGAGTATGAAATGCAAGGGTCAGTGTGGACTTTCCAGAGAACACTACCAGGATAACCTGATTAGCAAGCAAAAGCACCGTAATTAAACTTACTGCAATAAGGAGGACTGCCACCGTGACATATCCTCAATAGTGTCTCTGCAGGACATCAGGCGCAGATATTTATAGGGTTGGGGTCTGGGATCGAGGCGTTTCAGACAGGTGTCCCAGGTGGATCAAAGTTTGTGACGTTTGTGAAGGCAACTACAATTTGTATCGAAGAGGCGTAATTCTCCCTGTTGAAAATAAGGGAAGAGACTTTCACCCCCTCCTCTTTTCCTTTCGCAGCTCCTTGGTCCTTCTCAAATGTGTATGTGTATCTATCTCTACATGTAGAGATAGACAAAGAGATAGATGGATATCTTTATAACGGCTAAATAAGCCTCCTGCCAGTCTCACAACTCAGGAATGTCTCCTCAAAAACCTGGGGGCCATCTTTTTGAAATGCAAATATCAAAGGAGGCAGCCCCCCTGCCTGCCCATTCCTGTGGGAGGCTAAGAGGCTAAGTTCCATGGATCTCTTGCTCCAATTTGCAAAACTATCTCCTGTTATAAATATTTGAGGAGTGTACTTCTCCTCCAATAGAGCCAACACAAGGAACCTCCCCAGTGACCGTGCTGGTTAGGACAATTATGAATAACCAAGGGCCCTGTCAAGTCTCCTTCCTCGCGGACTAGTTGTCATCCATCTTGGAAACAGGCGTGTCATGGGTGGTAGCTGCTTGGCTATAAAAAGGGGTGTGATTTCTTTCTGTCTTTGCAATGGCTCACAGGATGGCCTGTGCTGGCTTAGTCAATCACATTCTGATCAAACAATAATGAAAGCGTTTTCTTTTTCTACTGCCTTTGTGGCAAGAACTTCTGGGCCAGAAGATTCTGTTTTTAATCTGTTTCCCCCAACACATTATAGTTTAGGATGGGTGTTGTACGGGAGGAAAGAAAAAATCGTTTTCCTCTGTACATCCTAGGCTCTCCCCTGGGGCCCTGTCAATTAGACTGACAAGAGACAAATTAACAAGAGAAAAGCAAGCAGATGTTTGTTGACACAGGCATTTCTCATACACTGGGGAGCGTTCAGTGATGAGTATCTCAAAGGGATGGTTAGACTTGGGCTTATAAAGCATCCTAAAAAAAGAATAAGACATTGCTAGAGAAGTGACAGAACAAAGGAAAGGGACTTTGAGCTTCTAGGGGCAGCAAATTGTGGGGGGCAAGTGTAGGAAGAAGCCAAGTGCAGATAAGGACTAGCTAGTAAGGTTTGTTACGTAAATTCCTTTGGTGTCCTCTCTGGGCTGATACGGATCTGGGGACCTGGGGATCTAGCGGATCTAGTATTCACTCCAATGATTAACTTTTTTCTGGTTAAGAGGGACAGGCAGTGCTCTAGGTGCTGAAGAAACAGGGGTGAATAAAATAGACAAAATTCCAACTCTCCAGGAATTTACATCCCAGTGGGAGAAGACAACCAGTAAAGAAACAAACAAATAAACAAGATAATGTCTAACGGTGGTAAATCCTACGAAGTGAGGAAAACAAAAAGCTGCGACAGAAAGGGACCAAGGAGCTAAGAAAGGTGAGCCTCTTGACTGCTTTTGGCCTAGCACTGTCTTGGCAACTGAAGGCTACAGTCCTCATCTTCCAAGGGAAGAAGAGAAACACCTTGGGGAGCAGGGGCGGATCCCTCTGTCATTTCAGCAGATTGTTGTCATCAGAGCCCTGTTGCCAGGCAACCCAGACAGGCCACAGGCAAACCTGGCAGAGAGCTTGCAAGCCAGGTAAGCAAAGAAGGCATCATTCAGAGCATCTTGGTGTCTGGAAGGTCTTGCCCACTAGGTCCTCGCAGGAGAGAGAGGAAGAGAAGGCCTTGTGAGGGCAGAGTCAACAGTCCTAACTCTCGGTCCATAGAAAGGGACAAGACTAAAACATCTTTTCAAAAAGAACATTGCCAACAGCAACAATGCTTAGCGGGAGACCAAGCAAACCTTGTTTCAGAAACATTTCTCTCTTGTTTACAGCCGCCCTTTCAGCTCCTTGGCCCTTGTGTCAGTTTGACTATGATGTGTCTAGGCGTGATTTTTCATTTTTCAGTTGTCCTTTTCAGCTCCCAAATTCCTGTTTGCTTCCTCTATATAATTTCTACCTTTTGATGGACGTTCACCAAGTCATGAGATGTTGTTCTCCTGGGTTTGCTTAGTTCTCTAATAGCCCTGGGACACTAGGGCAGGTGGCCAGTGGCCCTGAACGTGAAAGCCCGAACAGGGAGCTGAGGGCGTGTCCACTTAATCAGCTGTTCAGGAAGGAGAACTGATCAGCCTTTAGCCAGGGCCTCAAAACTGGATCAAGACAGCGGTTTTCAAAACTGCAATACACAAGGTCATAGTCCCTGTGGTTTTATGGACTTTCTCCTACAAGGTATGTACTGAGCAGCAGCCAGGGGCAGGGGTTCTGGTGGGCATTTGTTGAAAATACTTACAGGTTAATAGGCAAATATCTTAGCTGCTGCAGCCTGAGACGCGACTCCACAGCTGGAAGGAACAATAGACCAACCTCAATGCTAGGAAGGAAAGGGCCGGGGGGAGGGGGTGGCAGCATGGATCAGAAAAGGGATCCATCAATTATTATTAAATTTTGGGATTGAAAATCCATTGGGGTGTTCCAGTTACTATGCGCAGCCTTAGCAGGCTCCCGGTAGCTGTCTGGAGACTGAGGGAATGAATCTTTAACCCTGTTTTATCCCCATGGCTAATTTCAACTCAGCCATCAAGTCGGAGAGGTGGCTCAGTTTCATCCATCCCCCTGAAAACATTTATTGAGCACCCACTCTGTGCTGTGACCCCCTTTTATCAACCGAAACTTAGCTGAGCACTAGGGATGCAGGACAGAGTCGGAGGTGCTAGGAGTGGCCTTGAAGGACAAGGTCACGCTCACCTTCCCCCAGCCTTTACCTCTATCCTGACTCAGGGCCTCATTCCTTCTCCTTTGGGCCGCGGCACCTGCCGTCTAGGGCTGCGTAGCTTTGCCCCTCGTTTGCGTCTCAGCCATGGCTGCCTGCTTCTCAAAGCCCACAGCGGCCGTGTTATCCTCTGGTTCAGAGGCGTCCACCCGGGTACCCTAGGTGCCTATTCTGCCTGTCATGCTCTCGCCAGCCCACTTGTCCAGCCGCATTTCCCACTTCCCCTCCTTTGCCACCAAGCCTCCCTCTTCCCTAACTGTCCCTGGAGCATATACTGCACTTTTGCCAAGTGTTAGTTTCTGCCTGGAAGTCCCTTCCCCACCCAGATTCACCTGTTGAAATCCTTTCCCCTCTTTGTCTTTTCCCAGACCACCACCTTTAGGAAGCCTTCTCTCATCCCCATGTGGAAATCGACCTCTTCTTGGGATGGGTGGCGGACGGATACTCTGCTCCCCAGCGTGTGGTCTCCGTGCTATCACAGCACCTCAGAGCAGAAGGTGGAATAAGGTTTTGGTGCACCTGCCTTCCTCCTTCTGGCCGCATGTGGTGACTTAAGTTAAAACTAGTTAAAATGAACTACAACCGAAAACTCAGTTCCTCGGTCCCACTAGCCACTTCGTGGTTCTGTGGTGTGTCGCACAGGCACAAACCATTTTCACTGCCACAGAGGGTTCTATGCAACAGCACTGCTCTGTAGCAAGAGCTCCTCGATGTCTGTCCTGGCATTAAGCATGGGGCTTGGGCCCTGACCACTGTGGCTCAGTTGGTTGGGCATCACCCCTCAAAGCGAAAGGTCACCGGTTCGATTCCCGGGGAGGGCACATGCCTGGGTTGCTGCTTTGGTCCCCAGTCAGGGTGCAGACAGGAGGCAACTGATCGATGTTTCTCTCTCACATCGATATTTCTCCCCTTCTCTTTCTCCTCCTTTCTCCTCTCTCTAAAAAAATAAACCAAAAAAATCTTTTTCTTTTTTTTTTAAGGCATGGAGCTTGGCCCATAGTTGGTGCTTAATAAATGTTGGTTGAATTCTATTAGACATAAGTTTTGGAGGGAGTAAGAGAACCAGAGGACCACTAAAAAAAAAAAAAAGAATTTTTGGTGTCCTTCAACCAGGTTTGCAATCTTCCAAAGTGAACTGGCCGCTGCCCCTGAGGGGCAGGAGGGTGGAGAGACAGGTGGGGCAGGCCCGGAGATGAGCTCCTCCTACCTGCCGGGCTTGCTGTGCAGCCCCCAGATTGGTTGGGGCTGGTGGGAAATGTGCACAGGTGAAGACAACTGCTATTCTAGACACACTTTCCTCTCTTGGTGAGGCACATTTTTGGCTCACAGCTTAGAGCAGGATCAGGGCCAACCGCATGCACTCGTGTGGGTGCATCTGACACTGTCATAATGTTTGAGCCCACCCTCCTGCGGTCCTGCCCACTGGGCTGCCTGGGCCTGCCCTGCAGCCCCCGGGCAGGCTCACTGAGGACCCAGCCACCCTTAGTTGGCGCGGGGACACCAGAGAAAATGCAGGGAGGCCCCTGCAGAGAGAGAAGAGCGAGGACTTGGCCTTTTTCCAGCTAGAATCTGGGGCTGTGTGTCAGGCTTAGCTTCCGAAGAGGCACCTCCCTTCTGGTGACAGGGAGCTGGTTTCTCTGGGAAACCCAGTCTCAGCTCCACTGACAGCCAGTGGGGGGCTCTGAGCTCTGTCAGGCTCAGATCAGCAAGGGGATCATCTCTCCTTCAAACTCGGTTGCCTTTCCATCAGTGCCCCCAGGAATTACTAACACAAGATGATTTTGACACCTGGGACTCAATCCCTGGTCCAAAACTTGTCACTCAGTCCCGTTTCTTTTAAGAATGCTCGCGAGCTATTTCAGTGTAGCGATCACGGCGTCTGCGAGGAGCACCCGCCGACTGGCATTTGGAGCCAAGTGTCCCATGGCTGTCACTGCAGCTAAGCGTCCTGGCCACCTTGAAAAGCAGGTAGTGTCCACTTTGCAGGTGCAGAGACTGAGGCGCAGGGACGTTAAGCTGCCCACCCGTGTCTTTTTCTCACCGCTCTCAGTGCCCCTCGCTAGCACAGCAGAAACACAAGGAATGCTATTTAGGGCCCCATTATGACCTTGATAGCTCTCAGATTTGCCCTTTCTGCAGCCAAGGCTATGCCGGTGCAGGCATCTGGGAACTGACACAGCATCAGGTACCACCGGATCCTGCAACTCCAGGTAAACCTTTAACATGTCCCACCACACCCGGCATCATCGGCCCTAAGCCGCACCCAGCACTGGTGCCTCTAAAGAGAGATGACGGTTCTCGGGCGGGACATGAGCGCTCCTTGCTGCCTCCCACCCGCTCTGAGCTGGGCGGGGCCTCTCCGCCCTGGGCAGGGCCTCGAGGGCCCGCTTTCTTCTCAGGCTCTTTGCAGTCAAGCTGAATTGTGCTCCTACTCTCTTTCTTGCCTAAGAGACGCCCCTAGGCTCCCTATTGTCTCCAACTTTTCTTTCCCTCCTTTCCTGTGGTAGATTGTATTTTCCAAAGTCTGGCGTGCCAACATTGCTAGTCACACATGCTCAGCCAGTGCTTTGACACCCCTCGTCAAGAGACGGTCTACTTTCTCACCCCTTGAACTGCATGGGACTTTGTTAGTTCCTTAAGGAACAGAATTTGGCAGGAGAAAAACTACATTATTTCCAAGGCTAGGTCATAAAAAGTGATGTGGCTTCTGCATGGCTCTCTTTCTCGGGGATCCCGGCCACCATGTTATAAGGAAGCCCAAGTAGCCATTGGGAGAGGCCTCATATTCCAGTCACTAGCCCCAGCTAAGGTCTCGTGTGTGGGGGATACAGCAGGAACCAGTCCAAGTCCTGCCCTTGGGGAGATCAATTTTGTTGAGGGATGCAACCAGCTTCTTCTGAGGCTCGTGACTGAGGGGAGGACGACCTTTAACAAAAATTGAAAAATCAGGAAGAAATACTGGCCCACGGAGCAGAGCATTTTGTTTGGGATCCCCTGACTTGAAAGTACCAGCGAGTCATCAGGGTGGAAAAGTCTAGCAAGACTTGGCAAGAGGCGTTGGGGCACAAAGACTTCACTGTGAAGTCACAAGCGTATGGGGGAGTATGATGAGAAAAGATAAGAGGGAGGCAGAAGACAGAGCCTAAAGCACAGCCTTTATGCCCGCCCCCTAGCCGGCTAGGTGTCCAACCCCACCAGCACCTGCAACATTCTGGTCAGCCGGATGACATAAATCCTTTGGTCCCCTTTTCTCAGCCAAAACTTCACCATCACAGGTTCAGTTCTCTGTGATTTGACAACTGGGGTTAATGGATTCGACCAAACTCATTCTTCCTCAAGTGTTCCTCAGAAAAGCTGATGCCTATTCCTGGTGCTATGGGGCTGCATGCATCCTCCAAAAATCCTTATGTTGAAATCCCAACCCCCAGTATCTCAGATACTGCCCGTTCTTGGAGGTAGGGCCTTTCAAGAGGTAATTAAGTTATTGGGTTGACCCCAAAGATGCTCTGGTTTTTTCCATACAATGGCTCTGGTAGCACTTAGTTGTCTTTAACGTCATTCCAAACAATTTTGTTAGGTCGTGTTGTGACTGCTGTCATAGCAGCGTGCATTTCAAAAGAACTTATCACCATTGGTGAATTTTTGTGCAGCCGTTTTAATATTGAAGATGGAAGAAAATATGCAACATTTTTGGTGTATTATGCTGTATTATTTCAAGAAAGGTAAAAATGCAAATGAAATGCAAAAAAAGATTTGTGCAGTGCATGGAGAAGGTGCAGCGTATATGACTAATCGAACATGTCAAAAGTGGTTTGCAAAGTTTCTTGGTACTATTGACACTTTGGCCAAATAATTCTTTGCTGTGGGGCTGTCTTATGCATTGGAATATGGTCAGCAGCACCCCTGGCCTCTACCCACTAGAAGCCAATAGTGTGTATTTTGCCGTGTATAACGCACGATTTTTTGTCTAAATTTTGGAGGGAAAAATAAAGATGCACACTATACATGGGTATAATAATTCCCTTCCATGGGTATAATAATGGGTATAATGATCCCGTGTATAATGCGCACAGACATGTGTGCACCTTACATATGGCAAAATATGGTAGCCGACATGCTTGAAATATCCAAAGCAGTAAAGTTAATGGTGAAAATGGAAAATGAGTCTTTTATTCTACAGAAAAAAATCCTGTGGACTTTTTGGCCAACCCGATAAAATGAGGTTATTAGAGTGGGCCCTAATCCAATAAGACTGGTGTCCTTAGAAGAAGAGGAATTAGGACACAGAGACACGTACAGAGGGAAGGCCATGTGAAGACACAGGGTGAAGGGCCATCTAAGAGCCAAGGAGAGAGGTCTCAGGGAAAGACAAACTTTGCCAACCTCTTAATCTCGGACTTCCAGCCTCCAGCACTATGAAAGAGTACATTTCTGTCACTGAAGCCCTTCAGCCGGAGGTACAGGCATACCTTGGAGATACGGCGGGTTTGGTTCCAGATCACCATAATCAAGTATCGCAATAAAACAAGTCATAATCTTTTTTCTGGTGGAGGGTCTTGCCTTCAACTTATTTAAAAAACACCAGCATCTGTGAAGCACAATGAACTGAGGTGTGCCTGCACTTTGTCACAGCGGGCTGAGCAAAAATACGCCTGCTTACCATTAGTAGGGAGAGGGTCCTAGTCAAGAAGGTCTCTGTTCTCTCCTTAAGCCCAACAGGCAGCCCCCACCCCACCGTGCAGTGTCCCCCCCGCCCTGCCCCCCGCCAGACCCGCCTCCACACAACCACTCCCATCAGTGTATGATGAGAAAAAGATTTGGATACCCTTTTAGGCTGCAGGCTCCCACTTTATTTTTCAAAATACCTCCTGGAAGAAGGGCAGACAAGACAGTATTAGCTCTTTAGCAAAGACTCCTCAAACATGCTTGCGGATTGCAGTCCCTTTGGACTAAAATGCCCTGACTTAATTCCACCTGGACACCCCCGCGGCATCCTGTGCATTATTTTCCTTTGGATTAAATGCAACGAAGAAACAGAAGGAATGAGAAAGTCAGCCACTGGCACCCTCTTCCCCATACCCCAAGCCCCTACAGACACGCACACACTCACCGATCCCAGTCCCTTCTCCGGGCTGCGTCCTGCCTGCTCACCAGCTGTGCCCTTGGGGCCCGGGTCATGTCCTCCGGCACTGACAGCCTGACAACTCAACATCTGCAGCGTCGACGTCTCTTCTAACAGGATTGCTGCTGCTTTAAAAATGTTGTTTGAAAGCCCTTGACAGGAGAAAGATTAGAGTTCTTCTAGGAAAGTACTTTCAGGTCTCCCTGAAAACTCTAACTGACTTGGGTTCCAGACAGTTGAGTGTTGATGAGCCCAGAGAACTGATGATCGAAGTGAGCAAACCTGCCACTGGTCCCCGGGCTCAGGTGTGTGGCATCAGGCATGCAAATACCAGGACAGCAGACCGACCGCATCCTCTACCTTTCGTCTGTGGGGTCTGACACCCCACAGTCCCAGCGGGAGGAACCCAGATTTTACCCCAAACTCTGACACAGAAGCTCTGCGTAAAGTTGAAAAAGTTCCCACTCTGGTCTGCTCTGTCTCCTCCCTTGTGAAATCAGGAACATGACACGTGAAAGACCCTTTCCCTTCCTTAGAAATGGCCCAGCCCTGTGTTGTCCCAGGGGTCCCACTCCGGGGCTGACAAGACCAGTGACATGGGGGGGAAGAATCCCTGACGCTGAGTTTACCATTAGAGGTCTCATCCAAGAGAGGGGACTTGGCGCACAGCAACAAAAATGATGCCCCCACCTCCTTCCCACTGCCGAATTAACACCTGCGAGGTCAGCAAGCAACATAGCCGAAGGACTCCAGGGGAACTCAAAACATGTGACATCTGCTTGGAAAAAAACCCCAAAAAACAAACAAACCAACAAAAAACCCTGAAGGGCGGAGGGAGATGATGGAGTAGAAGATGAAAAACAAAGTATTTTTATTCTCATGAAAACCTCCACCCTCTCTGTCTCTGGTCAGTTCTCACAACCTATGATGGGCCACTGCTGGAGGGGGCAGTCCTGAGGGACAGGGCTGGACGGAGCTCTCGGAGCCCTCATTCCTTTCCATCTGTAGGATGGGTATGATCACAACATCTCTCTCACAGGGTCTTTGTGAGTATTCACTGGGGTGGTACCTGCACGAGCCAGTACTGAAGTGCTATTTCACTAAATGACACTGGATGCTGTTACGGTCACTGCCGCTTTGTCGCAAGTCCCGTGGTTAGGTGAGTGGGTCTTCGTAGCTAAGGAAAAGAGCCAGGGAAGAGAGCAGGAGGATGCCATTGCTTGTGAGACTCAAGGGCAAGAATGCTCCCAGGGGGTCAGGTAGGTCTTCCAAGGAGCAGGTAATAAAGTTCCAGGTGTAGATGATGGACAGCCTTGGAAGCTGAGCTTCCCTCTGATTCATGCATCCTGTCCTGCTGGTTTATTGTCACCATGGAGTTCTTTTTTTTTTTTTTAACTTTATTTATTTGTAGAGAGTGGGGGAGAAAAAGAGGGAGAGAAACATCAATGCACAAGAGATACATTGATCTGTTGCCTCTCGCGTGCTCCCGACTGGGGACCTGGCCCGCAACCCAGGCGGGTGCCCTGACCGGGAATCAAACCGGCAGCCTTTCCATCTGCAGGCCGGCGCTCCATCCACTGAGCCACACCAGCCAGGGCACAACACTACCTCTTAATATGGCTTTGTAACCTGAATGGGTGGAGCATGTTCATCGCTGCCCAGTTCACTGAGCAACAAATATCTGCCCTCCTGCACCTCTCCATTTTGATATCTAAAAATATATTCATTATTTTTTGTGACTACAAATATACTCCAAGCTATTTTTAAAATTCCAAGTCTCCTGGACTACTCAAGGTCACCACCACCAACTTGGAATTAATTTTTTAACTTGACGAAAGTGAACTGAACCCTAGAGCCTTCTCTTTAGCTTCAGTTTTCAGTGAGCAACTGATCTCTGCTGTATTTGCCCAACGACACGGTCTTTCTAAAACCTGAACCATGTTCATGGTATACAGCCGCGCCCCTGCCGAACACTTGAGTTGCCTCCGCCTTCGGACTCTCCCGGACACTTCTGCAGTGGACATTTCTTTGGGCATCTGTAGGGCTGTTTCTCTAATATAAATCCCTAAAAGTAGGAATGCTGGTGATAGACATACAGTGGAATAATATTCAGTCTTAAAAAGGAAGGAATTCCGCCACATGTTACAACGTGGGTGAACCTTGAGGACATTATTCTTTGTGAAATAAGCTAGCTGCAAAAAGGCAAGTAGCACATGAATCCATTTACAGAAGGCACCTAGAGCGGTCACAATCACAGAGACAGAAAGTAAAATGACGGTGGCCTGGAGCTGAGGAGAGGACAAATGAGGGCTGTCCTATGGGCACAGAGTTTCCATTTTCTAAGATAAAAAAGTTTCGGAGATTGGTTGTACAACAACGTGAATGTACTTACTACTGAGCTGTACATGCAAAAAAAAAAGGTCGAGAGAGTAAATTGCATGTTATGTGTATTTTACCACCGTGAAAAATACTAATAAACCAAGAAGTGGGAATACCAAGTTCAAAGGGGAGTCTTTTTTTAGTTTAAATAGATATTGCGGATGTGCCCTCCAGACGGGTGTACGGCTCGGTTCCCACTCCAGCAGCAGCATGCCCTTCTCCCAGCCCAGGCATGTCCACCTCTCCGTGGTGGCTTGGAAATGGAATATTAGGATTGAAAGAGGGCAGAAACGGACGCTCCACTCGCAGTGGAACAAGAGGACGTTCGTCCGCTCAGCCTCTCCAAGCTCCCAAGAGACTACGGCGGCAGGTGCAGACCTCCGTGGACGCGCCTCCGGAAGCCCCTAAGTTATTCCTGCTCTCTTTCCCCTTCCCCTCCCTAACCGTAGAACAATGACTCCAAATATCACAGACTGGCCTACATGTTTCCCTGAAACGGCTGTCCTGCAAATCACCAAAACTTGGGTTAAAAATAGTCGCAGTCCCTAAAGGGAGTTTGGGTCCCTGGGAACCAAGCCCTCTTACAAATGTCCCCACCTCCATAAAGGGCACACAAAAGCTGGCCCAGCTTTGTCCCCAGGGCTCCTCGTTGCTGGTGACCACCCGTCTCTTCCCTGGAAACAGATCCCTGCCTGAAATCTTGTCACATTCTTGGTCCTTCTACGGACGAGAGGCAGGGGAAAGGAGGGTAATGATATTACAGCCAAACTACAAGCTTGTGTCTTTATTTCCATTTTATAATCTCCCCTACAGGCTCGGAGGCGGGGGTTTTTCTGCTGTTGTCCATTTCTGACTGCTCCCCACCCACACCTCCGTCAAGACTGCATTGTTTGTATGGCCTCTTCATTGTGCTTTGTTTTTTTAATTTAAAAAAATGTTTCCAATAGCAGTTGACATACAACCTATTCGTTTCAGGTGTACAACATAGTGGTTTTAAACAACTAAAGGATAAAGTGATCCCCCCAATAAGGCTAGGACCCTCCCGACACTGCACGTAGTTATCACAATAGTACTGACTACATTCTCCCGGCTGTGTTTTGCATCCCCATGACCATTTTTATAACTGCCAGTTTGTGTATTTTTAACCCCATCCCCCCTTTTACCCATTCTTCCAACCCCCTCCCATCAGGCACCCATCAAAATAGTCTCTGTATTTATAAGTTTGTTTCTGTTTTGTATGTTCATTAATTTTGTTCTTCAGAGACTTGAAATAATGTCTGAATCCCCAGGATGAGAAGCTAAATTTTAATCTTCAAAGGTACTGTGATGAAAGTACCGTTTCCCCAGGGCAATGCATCCCACAAAAAGATCCTATTAGGATTTCAGGCCGCACTGCTGAGGTGGGTAAGATCATGTATTTTAAGCAAAGAACAGAGGATTCTGAATAGAGAAAGCATTCTGCAGCACCAGGAGACAGGTTTCTAAACAACCCCCCTAAAGAGCACCTGCTGCCTGGCTGACGGCGTCTCCCTCCCCCTGAACGAGCGGGGAGACACATTTTCCTGGGCGGTAGGTAGGAGGGAGGATCAGCTGTCCGCTGTTGTGGGCAGACCTGTTTCTCGGCTGCGGGAAAGAGTGCCAGTCCCTGGGGTTAAGCAGGGAGGCTTCCTGCAAACTCCGAACCCCTGTGCTCTCTGGAGCCTGCCGGGTGTGGGGACAGCGCCCCATGCCACCCACTCGACCTCGCACTTTAGAGCCAGAATCTCTGAAACATAGTTAGATGGGCAGGATCCAAAGCGAGTCACAACTGCTTAGGAAAGACATTTGTGGCAGCAGGGAGAGCAGTTCACCGACTGCCTCGACTTACCCATCCTCTGGATCACAAACTTAAGGATGACCCCAGGGACACAGGCCTCTGGCAATTACACGGCATTGATCAGGAGCACATTCTAGGCATCCCAGCCCCCAGGTCAGCCTGCTGGAGAAGGTCATGGAGAGAGGGACAGAGGGCACCAGGTTAGAAGCGATGAGCTGGTTACCACGGCTGGAGAATCTGTGAATCCTGTCCTGCAAGAACCCTGAAGGACATTGATACGGAAGGAGAAATGACCAAGAAAAGTGGCACAATGCTGTGCCCTTAGCTAAACACTGTGCCCCAAATCTGCAAAAGCAGTACATTTCCACACCCCCTCCAGATCATGTTCCAATACCCCTCAGCCTCTATCCTCTTCAGGTGCTGGGTCCAAGGGGTGGCCAGGGGTGGCTGTTTGGGGAGGAGGCGGTTCAGGTATATAATGAACTTGCTTGTGAGGCTGGCCTGTCCACACTCTAGCCACGGGAAGTCCTTCATGGTACAGGATAAAGCCAAGGGTTGGTGGGAAGAGAAGCAATGGGGGAGAGGCCTCTTGTTGTATTCACCCCCCAAGCCCCACAAATGAGGGGCAGACCTGCCCTTACGTGACAGCTGGCAGTGTTGGCTGCCAGTGTCCCAGGGGAACCAGCCCCAGGAGCTGAGTGGAGAGAACCCCGTAACATTGGTCAGAGTAACACTGCCGGCTGGTTGCCTTGGCAACCAAGTCTCCACCGTGGGCGAAGCCCTGCACAGCCAGCTATTTGTCAGGGTCCAGAGGGGGGTTGGCAAAGATGACAAATGTTGGTTCCAGGGATGGGTTCTCGTATCCCGCAGGGTACTGGGGCATGAGGTATCAGGGTACCGGGATCTCCACTGGGCCAGGGACACAGGTGAGGCGGTCAAAGCCCTCTCCTTCCGACGGCAGGCTGTGGAGTAACAGGGCGCTCTGCTCCCCGACCTCAGGCAAACCCCTCACTTTACTCGTATAGAAGTTAGTGATCAGCGTTCTATGGCATTGATCCAGCAGTTGTAAGATACCACAGATGCAACCTATGGGTACCCGACACACAGCAGGCCCTTGTTTCGGGCATCTATTCCTGTGCAACAGCACCCCCCCCCAAAAAAAAACTTAGTAGCTTAAAGCAGTAATGTTTTCTTTATTCAGCCTCCTGATTCTTGGGGGCCAGAAGTTTGGGATCACCAGGTCTCAGCTGGTGTTGTCACCAGATAGCGTCGCTGACTGGGCTTCACGGAGGGGGCACTTGAGGGGTGAAACTTCCAAGAAGGCTCCACTCCTGGGTAGCTTCTCTGCATGGCCTCTCCACCTGGCTAGCTTGGCCTTCTCCGCAGCAGGGTGAAGGGGCGCAGGTTCTCACAGGGCCGCTGCATTACCCCATAGAAGAAAAGTAGGAGCTACCAGGCCTCTTGGAGGTCAGATACAGAATCGGACAGTGTCACTTCTGCCTCCGTCTGCTGTTGACCTCTGTGTGTGAGTCCTCAGTGGAAAGAGAGCTGGCCACCGCCAGAACACCCAGGCCCAGATTACAGCCCTGACCCAGGCTGGCCCTGCCATGCAGGGGAGGAAACAGCCAACAGGCCTCGGCTTCCTCCCCAGAAATTTGGTGAGCGCAGAGCTGGGGGGTGCTCTTAGCTCTCACGTCAGCCCCCTTCCTTCCTTCAGTCATTGAAAGACTGGACTCTTGTCCCCAGAGAGAATTCGAGGAGAATGAGGGCTCTTGGCTAAGAACAGTCAGGACAACACGTATCTGTAACAGTGGGGGGAGGGAGGGAACAGCCCCCAGAGGCACCAGGCCCTGTCCCTTTCCCCAGCAGGTCTCAGGGGACCCAAATGGCAGAACGGTGAACAGTGGCTGCGAAGAAGCGGAATAAATGTCTGAGACAGTCAGGAAACAGCTGGTTCTTCATGATGGGCTTTAGAAGGTGAACTGGCCCTGAAAATTTCACTCTCTTCGCTGGAGAAATAGGCGTGCACGTGATTATCCCATAGCCGGACACACGGGGGACCCGGATGGCAAGCCAACAGGAATCGGGACAGAGCCCCACTTGGGGGAACCCCCAGTGCAGGAAAGTTGTAACACAGCGGGCCCGACCGCTGTCTGAATGGCCTGCTTACTAGGGTGGCTCTTGGCTGGTGTCGGGGAACTTGGATCTCGGGGGGGCTCCTGCAGTTCCCAGGAATAGCAGCTGTCGCTTGCAGTGCCCAACAGTTTGTACAAACAATGCAGCTTATGCCGAACACCCGCTGTCCATCTGAGACTGGGACTTCGAGATTGGGTTGGCCAAAAAGGCCGTGCAGTTTTTGCTATAAAATGAAAGACTTTTTTTTCATTTTCACCAATAACTTTATTGATTTGGGTATTTTCGGCATGTCAGCTATTTCCTATAATGTCAATTGTTCTCAGTTACTGTCTTGACTTGATCCCTATCAACTTTGACTGGTCGACCCGACCACGGAGCCTCGTCCAGCGAGAAATCACCAGCACAACACTTTGCAAACCACTTCTGATGTGTTCGATCAGTCACAGCACCTTCTCCCCATGCTGCACACATCTTTTTTTGCACTTCGGTTGCATGTTTACCTTTTTTGAAATAATAAAGTATAAACAGGCCGAAAATGTTGCGTATTTCCCTCCATCTTCAATATTAAAATGACTACACAAAAACTCACCCATGGCAATGATTTCTTTTCAAGTGCACACTGATACGACAGTGGTCACAATACAATCTAACAAAATCATTTTGCATGATGTTAAAGACACTCGAGCGCTACTAGCGCCATTGTATGGAAAAAGCCAAATGAACTTTTTGGCCAATACAGTAGGTGTGAAGCAGAAGGTGCCTATGGGAGCAGCACCCAATAAAAACCCAGAGCTCTGAGTCTCCAGTAAGCTTTCTGATTGGCCCCACTGACATGTGTTGTCACACTTGTTGCAGGGGACTCAAGTGTATCCCATGTGACTCCACTGGGAAAGGACCCTCGGAAGCTTGCACCTGGCCTCCTCCAGACTTCGCCCATGCGCCTTTTCCCTCTGTGGGTGCTGCTTGGTGTGTTTTTGCTGCAATAAATCAGAACCACGAGCAAAGCTCTGTGCTGAGTCCTCTGAACCCTCCTTGTGAATTACGGAGCCTGCCAGTGGTCTGGGGGACCCTTCGCACACACCGCCATCCCAGACTTCCAGGCAAGGCCTGGGATGCCAAAGTGCCTGCTACTGGGCTGGCCCTCAGGACTCAGGCCGTGGATGGGAATTACTGATTCTGCTGCTAAATTCCATTCTCCTCCCCCAGCCTCCACACCCACGCTGTGAGGACCTGTAAGAGTTGAGGACGTGGATTCCTGGGAGCAGTTCTCACGAGGTAGTTCTTTCGGACAGTGCTGATCTAGACGGTAGTGGGATTGCCTCCCCCCATCCTGAGCCCCCTGGACCTTGAAGCATAGAACCAGAGGACGCTTCGCTTTCTTAGACCCAGCTGTCCTGCTCGCCCAGCACAAGCAAGCACTGAGATCACACAACCAAGACTTGAGGGTGTTCAAACCCATGACAGTAGCCTCAGGACCTCTCTGCAGCAGGACAGGGAGAAACCTTTGACCATTCATCTCCCACAAGGGGAAACAGCGGCCCAGTCAGGTTACATAAATGCTGCTGCTGCCTCCCTGTGCGACCCATGTTTCCATCATGCTGCTCTTCCCCGTCTCCGTTTCTCTCCCACACCAGATTGCGAGCCCCCGAGGGCGGTGCCGCATGTAGGCACAGGGAGTGCGGATGGATGTGATTCACCCCAGGTTACACGGCTCATCGGGGGCAGGATGAGGATTTGACTCCAGGTCCCCTGCCTCCTAAGACAATGTTCTTGCTGGGTGGTGGTCCCAGTAGACGGCACTGACAAGACTCTACAGTCCACACCCTGCATGCCCAGGGGCATCCTGACGGGAAAGAGCCACTGGGACCAGCTCCAAGCCCCAGGCCGTGCGTCTCTCCGGCCCTGCGTTGATTTCAGAGGCCCAGTGAGCTGGGTCCTGGGCAGCACGAGCCCGCTGACCAGAAAGACCCGGCCCCAAGACTGACCCCTTCCCTCTCTGAGCGGAGCTTGGAAATAAACAAACAGGCAGCAGCATGTAAGAGAAATGATTTAACTTTATAAAAATGTGATAGTACAGCAAGATTTGATTGGGTTTTTTTTTTCTTTTTCTTTTTTTCTGGCAAGTGAAGTTCGTTTAAAAAAAAAACACCTGGAATAAAAATTAGGAACTAATAAAAATTAGAAACATAAACATTTCAAGGAAATAGAGACATCTAGAAAGACAGGGAAGAGAAAACAAGGAGCAGCAAAAGCAGCAGCAACGTGGGGAGAAAGTTGGCTCTGTTGTGATGACAAAACAAGGAAGGGCCGAGGGAGACCTGACCTTTTGCTCCAGGCTGAACTGAGGGGCTGGGGAAACAGAGGGCAGGAACAATGAGAGCGGCATGAAGGCTTCCCAGATGAGACGCCACTGGTGGCCGTGGCCCAGTGGGGTAGAGGCGGAAGGCAGCGGCCTCCTGCACACAGACCCACCCCACTCCTCCTCTCAGCGCCTACCAGCCCCGGGCAGTGACCTACAGATTGGCACGGAACACCCAGTTCTTCCTCTGTCCACTTGACCCTAACCTGCACCGCCGCAGGTCCCTGTCCCACCGTGGCGAGCTCAGTGGGAGAAAACTCATCCGAATGCCAACCTAAGCTAGGAAGACAAACTTGTCAGGGAGAACCGAGAAGACTAGACATACAAAGCCACATACAAAACACTTTTGGAAATGTCTGTACCACCATAGCCAAGGCAGAGGTAGGACCGCCTTGGCAAGGCAGGCTGGGAAACCCCCAGCAACGTCCCCCAACCTGTCCTTCTAGGGGGAGGGTCCTGTTGATGGCCCCCAGAAGGACACTGGGGGATTCTTGACTACATTCTGAGGTAGTCTAACTGTGACTTGCACAGGTAGCTAAGGGTGGGGAGTGGCAGGGGGAAGGAGGGCAGAAAAGTTGCCCCGGAGAGAAAAAACTAATGTGTATAATGAAAAACTACACTACAAGTAGGCTCAGAGATGACCAGAGTGTGGCTTGGGGTCAGGGGCGGTCGGCAGCAGGACCCAGACCCAGGCACACACAGCTCTTGGTGTCGCCGTGCGAAAGGAGATGAGCAAATCCAAGAAGGGATTCCCTGGTCCAGGGCAGCGGTACCTCTGAGGTGAGGGGCGTCCCTCCTACTGACACACGTGGTGAAGGTTTCGGGCCAGAGGACTTGGGGGCTTTGGGGTGAGGAGTCCCAAGGTTCCCCACAGTGATGACCGCTCTCATCTAACGAGTGTTAGGGGAACTAATACCGCTAGACTTGAACTGAGAAAGCACTAGAGGGCCCTGCTCTGAGGGAGCAGGTATATCCTAAGCCACCACAGAAAGAGAAGTGACCAGAACCAAAAGCAAAGAGGTGGCCAGACAAACCTACTTTTTTATGCTAATTGACATTCTTTTCTCTTCTGCCCCAGCACTCAGAATTCTAAGTCAGGAAGGAATGTTCTGAAGGGTTAGGCGGCGGCCGCTCTGTGGACCTTAGTATTTTCTTTGCTTTCCACATTTCCGTGGACGACTTCTGGGACGGAGCTCACGAAAGTCCTCCACTTCATTTTCATAGTCATCTTCCTGGTCAATACCTATTTAAAAAGCAAACAAACAAACAAACAAACAAAAGAAACAACATGCAGAATGGTAATTTTCCCCCCACCCCAATGCAAAATATAACAACCTAGTAACACCTAATGTCTCTGTAATTGTTACTTTAATCAATGGCGGAAAGGCCTCCCTTCCACCAGGTGCCAGAGGGTGAGGGTTTTCCTCCAAGTCCTGATGCCACTCCCCAGAATGAGCCGCGCCTGGAGCCAAAGCTCTTCTCTAGAAGTAAGTTCCCCAGCAGGCTGGCTCCTCTGGTCTTACTTTAGAGGCCCTCCAAAAGAAAGAAATCAAACAAAACCTAAACTCATCAGCAGTCACCTTCCTTTTGAAACAATAACAAAAATCGCAGTCCCTGGTGCTTTACCAGCACAGACATTCGGGCCAAGCCCACCCACATTTCCTCCAGCTCCGGGCTCTGGATTTTCCAGCAGCGTTTGGATGAGAAGGACTCATGGGAGAGTAAACGGGGGTGAGCAAAGCACTCAGGGTAAGAAGAAATGAAGTCAGGCAGGGAGGGGACAGGAGCTGGGATGGGCAAGAGAGAAGACTTTCCAGGTCAAATAGAGCTTGGCAAGATAATTCTGTCAGGAGAGAAGCCTGAGCTATCCTCCATAAGCCTTTAACGCTCTGTCGGAACATGCAGGCAAGTTGCCCCAATGATTTTGTTTGTTTTGTTCAAAAATTGTTTGTTTTATACCCCCAAGTCCAGAACAGTACTGATGCATACTAAAAACTCAACAAATAACCATTAGCTTACATGCAGCCATTAGGTATCAGAAAAGGGCTTTGCAATACTTTGTGTAACCTTGGGGGGGCGGGTCACTGTTTTGAGCACGAGTGTTGATTGAGTATCATTGATAATAGCTCTGGAGTGGCAAAAGAGGGTTTATGAAAAAACAACTAAAGTGCGCCCAGAATAACGTCCTCCCCGTCAGATGGAGAAAGTCAGTCAGATGCCATGCGGTTACATTCTGACTGAGCAGGGTGAGGCTCTGAGACAGGGCATTGTCACTACCGACCTCATGGGCAGCCCCCCTTCATTCAGATGGACCTGAGAGTCAGCAGCACCAAGAACATGGAACCCAGGGTGTTGTCCTAGGATAAGGGACTCCTTACCATCCTCCTTGAGGTGGAGTTCTGTTTTCTTCAGCCACTCCCTCGCATCCTCGACCAATGGGGTTAGAGTGCTGACAAGCCGGGCCATCACCTCCTCCGCTGTGGCAGCCAAAGAACAAGGGCTCTGAGCAAAGGGGTCGCTGTCGGGCCTCGAACACCCAGGGCTAGAGCCAAAGCCCCCACCTCCCAAGACCTTGTCTCTGTGCTTCCCCTGAGGAGGACGACAGGGTGAGGACCCACAGCCGTGCTCTGCCACCAGGAGCACAGACTGCAGTGAGATGCCAGCCTGGCGCTGTGCCTGTGGGTCTGCAGAGACCGCCAACAGCAAGCCTTCCAAGGAAGCTTTGTTCAAAGTGTCATTAAACCTTAAACGGTAGTGTCTGAATCATAGAATGATTCTAAGATATGCCAGTTCACTAATTTCATATGTAACATAACTTCCACTGAGAGTCACTAAGAAGTAGCCAATAAGGAAGTTAGAGGAAATCGGATTCGAAGACCACGTTAGAATTCTTATCATTAAAGGCTCGCTCTGGGTACAGTTTAAGGACCCTCCTAAAAGGAAGAGACTGGCTTTGCACCACCAGATCTTAGTTCAGAGTGGGTGCTCAAGAACCGATCACTGAATGAAATGGGAGCTTAAAGAGTGTCCTCAAGACTTTAAACATTCTCCCTATAATATCTCCATAGAACTAGTTAGCAAGCCCTTTTCTGGTCTCTACTGCCAGGGGAACCATCCTGGCCCAAGAGAATCCGGAAGCTTTAATTGGGGAAAGGGCAGTCCAAACCACGGGGCTTTGTTCTAGTTGGAGAACACACGGTCCTCACGTGTATTTCTGCAAATGCTAAGCCCCATCACCCCACATCAGACCTCAGAATGCACAGGCCTTGCCTCTGCCATGTGTCCTCAAGCCCAGGCCCTACCGCCACCCGGGCCCCCGTCTCCAAGGGCCCTTACCTCCAGCCCAGGCCTTCTGTCTGTAGAGGTCCTCCACCATGTCCGAAACCTTCTTGATGTTCTCCTGGACCTTCCTCTGCAGCATGTGGCTGTGCTCTTTGGGGCCCCGGTGATTGCGGATCCAGATGCTCTGCTCGATGTCCTGCACTACCTGCTTGCCTTCGGCAATGGCCGGGTCCACCTTCTCACGGAAAAAGTCAAAGTACTTCTGGTAGGCCATTTGCTGCCTCTGGTGGCCTTCGAGGAGGACGTGATGCTCGTAAGACTCGCTGTTCCTCTCCTGATCTTCCTTGTCGTCCAGCTCGGCCCCAGAAAGGGTCACAGCCTCTGAAGTCTCTCCCTCAAAGGCTTCACTGGGGCTGAAATAGTTCTCGGGACCTCGGGTGAACTTCACTCCACACAGGTCACACTGGGTCCTGTCAACGTCGGCCTTTTTGAAGATCCCGGTGCCGGGTTCCCCGGGCTCCTCCCTGGAGCACCCTGTCTGGGCACTCACCCTTCTCCTCCAGCTGACACACAGGGACACCACCAGGCACACTCGCCTCAGCTTCCGCTGGATGGAAGCCTTCCGCTGCTTCTGGGACAGGATGGTAGCGAGGAGGTGGTCTCGCTCTTCTGATGCCAGCTCCTCCGTCTCGTCCTGACCAAACTCACACTCTGGATCAGAAAAGTAGTCCACGGGGGCCACACAGAGCAGGCGGTTTAGTTTGACCTCCTCGTGATAGAGGCCGTGGACCCCTTTGGAGTGCCCACTGTCCCACCACCAGCGGCAGTCCATCAGGAACTCTTCATCCCGCTCGAAGAGCAGGTCCTGCAGGGCCTCAGCCACGGACTTCACATCGGCTGCCACCAACACCCGCCTCACCACTTTCCGGAGCCTCTCGGGAACCTGGTCTGGGTAGTCTGCGCTCATCAACTGCAGCCTCGTCTCAATCCCCTGGAAGTGGCTGTATAGAAGAGGTTTGCAGAACGACAGCAGGACCTCCTCGGCATTCACCAACATCACCAAGCACAGCACCAGGGTCCGCTCCGCCTCGCCAGAGACCACATAGTCTATGTCCTCGAAGGCATCGAGCAGGACATTGAAGTGCGCATTCTCCGAGCCGCATAGCACCTTGACGAGGTAGGAGAGGTGGAACCGGAAATCCTGAATGGCTCTTGTCACGTCCTTTGGCTTGTACTCCTGAATAATGGAGAATGCGTTTCTGAGCTCCTTGTCCTTCTTGCTGAACAGGAACTCCCAGTAGTGCAAGAGTGCAATGTAGCTCTTGGGGAGGCACAGGACGGCGTTCTTCCGGAGGCGGGCCAGGACCACCCCACAGTGCACGAACTGGAACTCCAACAGGGCCACTGTGTTTCCAATGCTGGGGATGAGCGGTTCTTTGCACCTCTTGACAAGGACATTCATGAAACGGAAAAAGAACCTCTTGAAGTTTTCTGGGTTCCTGTACACATAGAACTGGTCGATACAATTCTCCAGCAGCCGGATGAAGCACACATGGGTCTTCTCGGTACTTGCATCATCCTTGTTGGGCGCCAGCATGCCGAACTTCCCTTCTACCCCTTTCACCCTGCTGCCTCTCCCCCTGCCCCTTTCCTCTTTTTCAGACTCTAGAGCTTTGAGTTCCCTATGGTAGTTGTCTTCCTCCTGGTGGAGCAGCTTCTCAAACTCCTCTGGGTAGCTGGAAGAGAGCAGGAAAGTCTGCATGGCGCTCAGCCACAGGTCTGTGGACTCCCGGCGGCCTCGTGCCCTTTCGTTTTGAAAGAGAAAATAGATGTACTCTTTCAGAGCGAGCCTGTAGGGTCGGAAGAATTTGCGATTTGGTTTGAGGATTTCTTTGCAGGCCACGGGGTTTTCCAACAACACCCGTTGATGGAAGTGCTTGGGGAAGAGGACATTCAGGAATGATTTGCAATGGCCATAGATATCTGCAGACAAAATACTATCAATCCTTTCAAGTTCTTCAGCTAAGATTTTAGGGAATACTTTTTTGGCTTCCAAAAGCAACCCGTTGATTGCCACCTGGTGCATTTTTGCCTGAACCAAACATTTGGCCTCGCAACGCCGCAGAGGCCTGTGGTAGTCTTCACAGTTTTCATCCTTACATTTTAAGCCAACAATGAACCTTGTGCAGATGCCCGGGTAGGTCTTCCCAAGCAGGCTCTGTGTGATCTGGCACAGCCTGCCCAACAAGTGTTTGTTTAGGGCTAATTTCACTTGGTCAGTCATTATCAAGAAATGGTCTTTTGTTTTCTTCTCTCTCAAGTTCAAATCCAGGTCAAAAATTATTTTTAATATGGGCCCGGGGTCGTTCTGAGCTATCTGGCAATACTTGGCATCCACTTGCGCAATCCCAAAAAACTCAAAGCAAGATTTGACCATTTCCTTCTCAGCATTGCTGGTTACTCTTTTGAGGGCCTTGACCAGGCTCAGAAGGACCTCCAAGCCCCCTGAAGCCAGGGCCAGAACCTTCTGGGGGTCGGCTTCACAATGGATGGTGGCTTCGTAGAGTGCTTCCACAACGCCAGCCGAGTGGTTGAGGGCGTCGAACTTGAAGAAGGCATCTTTGAGCTTCTGAAAGTCTTTCAGGATCACCCCCAGAAGAAACTGGGCCTCGGCGATGCCGGACCGCTGGTTGGTTTCATAGCAGAGTTCAAGGGCTTCTTCCAGAATGGCCTTTGTATGTTCTACCTCCGAATCCCTGGCCACATTGAGGCGGGCAGCCTCTAGCAGACACGAGGCCTGGAAGTTCTTGTCGGCAGTGAGCCTAGCGGCCTCCAGGAGGTGGCCGTGTTGCTTCATCAGCAAGGCAGCCTCTTCCCTCCGACCTTCCCTGTTCAGCAGGTCGGCGGCTTCTGCTACTCGCTTCCGAGACTTCAGGAACACCAGCTGGTCGTCTATGTCTATCTTTGAGAGGACAGCCATCATCTCCTTGATCTTATTTGCACTCAGGTACTTTGCTGCAGCTTCCAAGTAAAACTGACTTGCTGAATAGCAGAGCTTGGTCATGGGAAGGGTCTTGGCCCTTAGCATTTCTTCATACCTGCAATGACAGATGACCCAAACGATAACTCGTTATCACCCCACTGACAAAACATTTCCTCCAAAATACAGCACAGAGCAACTTAAATAAAATTCCCACATGTGGACATAAATTATAAAATTGGACCTCAACCGATGCAGCTTCTTTATAAATGCTTCATTTTACAATGATAAAATGAATTCTTTATTCTCCAAAGGAACTGAGCACTGGAGTGTTTAATTAGGGAAATATAGCAAGAGTTGCAACCAAGGCAAGTGAGAGGGAAGTTGGAAAGTCAGTCTCTAGAACAAAAATCATGCATAGTCAAAAGTGTTCTTGAAGAATAAATCTCTTCAGCCTTCATAAAAGCATGAGCCTCCTTTTGGGCATATGACCCTGTTTAGCTTGGTATGTGCTTACTGAGGAAGGATGCAGACGGGGCCTGCACGCACCAGCGGTTACATTAGTCTTCCCCTGATGAGCCGGCCTGTGCTGTCTCTCTCTGTCAGGTCTGTGGCTGGCTGAGTTAGTGTGAGATTAATGAGGCTCTGAAGGGCTCCCTTTTTGCTCTGCTGATCAAAGCTGGTATATATCCCACACTGCCAATGTTCAAGGCATTGGAACAATCAAATGAAACATGCTTACTTTTGAACTCTCACAGGACAAAATACACTTCCTCATGACCACAGGGGTGCCCAGGGACCTTACGATGCCCCCGGTTATCCTACAAACACCAGATTTCCTAGTGTCACAGGCCCCCCGTGAAGGGGTATAAATGAAGACGAAGGAAGGGAATATACTTCTCATGAGAGCACCAGCTGATGGGCTAGGGAGTATTTTCGGCAAATTTAGGGAGCTGCCTAGGTATTTCCGTTCAAATCTAAAATGTCCTCACTGTGTTTTGAGGCAGGCCATTGAGCAACTGAACTCTACAGCCAGTATGCACGATGTTCAAAGGGCTCTCAGGTAAACCTAGTGAGAGGTTCCAGCTGCTCAGACAACGCTCAGAGTTGAACTAAACACGCCATTAAAAACTCAGTTGTATACCTCAATAAAGCTGAAGAATAAACAAGGTCATCTGAAACTGAAAAAAGAAATGTTTTGGGGGGAAATCTATGATTATTCAATGCTCTTCTGCAAAGTGAGAACAGAAGGTTAAATAAATAGCTGAAAGCATAAGAAAACCAACTCTCCATTGGTTTTGTCATAGGAACTTACAAGGGAATCGGTCTGGGCCACTACTCACAATATCACTGCATAGCACCCTGGCAACCGGGCGCCCAATAAATGTCACAGCCCGCACCCTGTAATAGACTAATAGTGTGTGTCCCCCCAAATTCCTGTGTGGAAGCCTGAACCCCCACTGTGACTGTATTTGGAGACAGGGCCTCCAAGTAGTTAAGATTAAATGAGGTCATAAGGATGGAGCCCTGACCTGATAGTATCTGTGCCCTTATAAGAGAAGACACGGCAGAGTGAGTGCACTGCCCCCCGCCCCCTGCCACGGGCAGGCACCAAAGAAAAGGCACATTAGGTGGCAGCGGGAAGGCAGTCGTTTACAAGCCAGGAAGGGGGCTCTTATCAGTTACCCATTTGGCCGGAGCCTTGATCTTGGACTTCTAGCCTCCAAAACTATGCGAAAATAAATTTCTATTGTTTAACCCACCCAATCTGTGGCACTTTGTTATGGCGTCCTGAGCTCACTGACACGCGCCCGTTTTGTAGATCGCATTCATAATGGTATCAAAGACCTGCATCAAGGAATGTGCTCAGTTACCAGCCACGGTACTGGATGCCTGCTTTTCCATTCCCAAAAATAAAACTCAATTTCTGTATCCAGATGCTGGGCATGCAAGTGTATTTATGGTGAAAATCATGTGCACTTTTTAAAAAATGTATAGGTTATACTTTAATAAAAGCAAATTTAAAAATTAAAATCTGAAGTTTGAACATCTTTTATGGTCAGTTATGTTCATTTCATCACATGCATAATCTGCTACAAAGCAAGAAAGATATAGAACCAACCCATAGCCTACTGTTTCCGGAACCTAGAAGGGACTCAAATCCCTGCTGAGCAGAAATGCAGAATAACAGACTCTAATTCTGTCTCACACCACCAGGGAGACCTCCTGGGGGCATCAGCCACACACTGTTTCTAGATCCCCTGTCAACCTGTAACCCCTCCCATCTCCACTTCCCTTTGGAGGATCAACCAGGCTAAAGCCTGAAGGAAGCCTCCACTGGGTCATGTATGAAACAGATGTGTCTGACACCTGAGGGTATGTGCACATACATGTCATACACACATGTGTGTGCACACAGCTGAGCATCTGCCAGTAGATCACAAGGAAGCAAGATCCTGACTGCCCACTAATGCTCTTACTTTTATGTAGCCACCCATCTGCGAAACTGTCAGCTCAGTAGGTAAAGGTGAGCGGGCAGAACCATCATTAAGCACAAAATGGCTGTGCGTTTTACACACACACTTGCAACGGTTTCTTCAGCCCCTTCTCCTCATGACCCTGTGTCAAAGCTCATAAAGAGAGGAGAGCAGAGCTCTGTTCTCAAGGAGCTCCTGACCCAGCATCGAGGTCACTACTCAAGTGGAAGGAGGACGACATGGTCAAGCCACTGTGGAAGAACAGGATAACATCACCCTGGAAGAGCAGGGGGCAGGGAGGGAGAAAATAAAACCACCTACTTCTCCACGGCAACAGCAGCTTCTTCATAAAGCTCCTCTTGACAGTACATCTTGAGAGCTAGGTCAAATTCCTGAATCTGCTCAAAGCATCTGAAAGCATCTTGGTAGCACTGGCTTCGCTTATAGAAGTAGGCGGCATCTTTTATCTAAGACAGAGCACAATTTTCGTCTCAGAGTATTCAGAATATAACTCTCTATCTTAAAAACAAACGAGCACCTTCAATAATACAGAGGATGGTCATGTGTCTTGCTCTTTCTTAGGATCCAGTGTAAAACACTAAAAACGTACGTAATGTGAGGGAAACTTCTTTATAGGGAGAAATATAAAGTTAAATCCAACCTCCTACCAAATACCATACACCAATTTTTAAGCTCACGATGGGTTAAAGTTCTACATGTGAAAGCGGTCGGAGGAAAACGTATGAGACTATGTTGTGACTTGAGAGGTACAGAAGGTCTTCAACAAAACGAACTTCAGGGAAGGAACTGATGGATTTGATGACATCAAAACTGCTCGACAAAGGACACGTGAAACGTGGCTGACAGGGAGAAGACAAACATTAACATCTGGAGCAGCACTGTCCAATGGACCCTCCCGTGGAGATGGGAATGCCCTGTGCCTGGGCTACCCAACACGGCAGCCACCCACCTGCGTGAACAGCGAGCATGTGAACCGTGGCTAGTGCGACCGAGGAACTGATTTTTTATTTCATTTAATGTTAATGATTTTTTATTGCTACATGTGGCTAGTGGCTACTATATTAGACTAGGCAGGTCTAGAATGTAAAACAGATTCCTGCAACCACACACATACACACACACTACGCCAGGAAATATAAACTGGCAATTCACGGCCGGGGGGGGGCCCGTGAGAGTTAAGCATAACATAAGCTGATGTTTCTCTCCTTCTCTCCTTCCCTTCCCCTGTCTCTAAAAATAAATAAATAAAACCTTCAAAAAAAAAATAAAGTTGCTAAGAGAGGATATCCTGAAAGTTCTCATTGTATTAAAAAAAATTAAAACTGTATGGTAATGATATGAAACTTATGGTGGTAATCATCTCACAATACAGACATGTATCAAATCATTATGTTGTACACCTAAAAACTAATATAATGTTATATGTCAATTATAACTCAATAAAAAATGATCAATAAGAATATTATCACCACTTGGATGTCACAGCAATGCTAAATTGCTATAAGAATGTCTAACTGCTTGCTCTCCACATCTGTGCTCATCTTGCTGGAGACAAGTAAGAGTGTGTGGCCCCCGGCCAGCCTGTTCACCACTCTGAGTCACTGTGCTCTAGGCCTGCAGCTCCGTCCAGCAGAGCTTTCTGCGAGGATGGAATGTTCTACAACAATGAGCACTTGAAATGTGGCTAGCGAGGCCAAGGAAATGAATTTTTTAATTTTCTTACATGTTAATTAATTTAATTTTAAATGAAATAGTCACATGTGGCTAGCGGCTGCCAGAATGGTTGGTGCAGATCTAGAGCAATTACAGGGAACACAGAAAAACCGCCATGCAAATGCCAAGCCATTCACCCAGATTGTGAACGTAGAGAAAGAGAAGGAATATTCTAAAGTCCATCTTCCCTTTGATGTGAACATTTGGCCTCCCCGTGGTTAACATCGCAAACATTCCCACAGACCTGAACACACCACACACACACACACACACACACACACACACACACAAATTCATGAGTCTCTGGACCTGTCTCAACTCTTGCACAAGTGGAGAAGAAAGGACTGCCCTAGTCGACAGGGTTAACCCTTCCCTCTTTTGAGGACTGGAGCCCCCTTCTACAGCAAGCAAAGGCAGGGTCCCCCATGCCCCGATCTACCCAAGGGGAGCCCAGTTCTCCCAGGAGCAGCCATGGGCCAGGCCGTACCTTCCCCAGCCTCTCGCTCAGCTGACCGGAGAGTTGGAACTCCTTGGCGTAGCTCAGACACTTGAGGGACAGTTTTGGCTCATTGCATTCCAAGTAGGTCTTAGCCAGTTCCAAGTACTCCATCTGCTTTTCCCTGGGAGGAGGGAAACAAAACAGAGTTTCCATGGGATGCCGAACTACCAGCCACATAGTTTTGCCTGCTGATCTCATCAGGGCAAACCCGAAATGACCTGAGACCCTTACTTGGGGCTGACTTTCTTGGATTTCATGTTCAGGGCGGTATTGTGGGCCAGAGCCAGCTTCTCCTTCTCAACTGCACCTCCTTTTTGGTAACACTTGGCTGCAACCTGAAAGAAGCAAAAGGTTTTAACTCCCCGCAAGGGAGAGGAGAGGACAAACAGGATGAGAGTTGGAGCATGCGTTCCGCGTGTGCTGACACAACACTGAGTCTTACCACAGCCAGTCTGAGAGCGAGGGGCAGGGAGGTGCTGGTGAGCTAAGGAAACCAGCCTCGAAGGATGAAGCCCAATGGTGTGACCAGTTAATGCTTCACACACAAAGGTTCCTTCTGGAAGTGCCCAGAAGCCAAGGAAAGGGTACGTGATACATATTTTTACAGGCCACTGTAATAATACCCTTGGTTAATCTTCCAACAGCCATGCAGGAGGGAGTTACTTCCTGCTCTTGTATGTGGTAGCAACTTCAGGTGAGAGAGACAGAGTGACTGGCCCAAAGGCACCCAGTGGCTTTTCTGGGCTCAACACAGGTTCCCTCGGGTGGGTAACTACAATGGCTAAATGGCAGTGTTGGTGGAACAGTCCCAGTGCACTTACTGGGAGCAGAAATGGGGGGAAAGACAGTATCACAACATATCCCAGAAGATAAGTGACCAGATCCTTGAGACATGCAGATCTGCGCAAACCAAACAGAAGGTGGGCAGAAAAGCATCACAGGGCGGTCAGCCTGCACCCTGACCCCCACCAGCAGAACACTGCTTTTCTCAAACAGGAATGCTGACACCATGTCTCCAAGCACAGGCTACAGGGGCAGAAAGTGGGCCCTCCGCCCAGCAGATAGAACTTGGGTCTCAGTGGGGGTAAGGGAAGGGATAAGTGGTACTTGCTGATCAAAGGGACAGGGTGGTATCTCTTCCCCTCAGGCTCTTTTCTGCAGCCTTCCCTGCCCCATGGACCGCCTTTCATTCCCATGATCTGCACCATGCCCCTTCCCACCACAGGGCCTTTGCACATACCGTTCCCTCTGATTTAACTGTTCTTCCAACCTTTCTCTGCCTGGTTAACTCCATTCATCCCACAGGTCTCAGCTCAATGCTCCCTTACTCAAAGCAGCTTTCCCTGTCCAGGAGAGGAGGTTCTAGGGGGCAGGAGGTCTCTCATCTATGACACCTGCAACAGCTGGGACAGTGCGCCCTTCTGTGTGCCTGCCTCGTTCACCATCACATCCCCACAACCGAAACAGTGTTGGCCCCTGGCTGAATAGGAATCTGTTGAATGAATGAATCCCAAGCAGTTTCCATTTGTACAGTGGTTCTGAAACATTCACTGACATGCAGCCAAAAACTCAATAAACCACCTGCGTCCTGAAGTCCTTTAGCGGAGTCAAAACAAAGTCAGGCGAGGAGAAGGCTTTTTATAACATTCTCATCTGTGCTGGCTCCCCTAAAAAGATTTTAGATGCACACATTCAAAAGGCATTTTTAAAGAAATAAAGAATCGGAAATCCATGGGCAATACATATGGGTAATACCAACAGTGTTCTGAAAGAATAAAGGGAAAAACTTTATTTGTTTTCCAATTTATACCCATACCTGCTGCCCACATTACCCTCCCTTCTCTCCCTACCCTCTCCAAAAAAAAAAAAAAAATCTCACTTTTATAATAGCCAAGTGTTCAACATTTCTTTGCAGTTAAAATAAGGATGGACAGTGAATAAAGCTTTGGGGCTGCGCCAATTTCTGCAGCTAAATACTACATATCTATGGCAATATTTTGCAGGTATGCCCACCAGTGCAAATTCTGTTTTCTTACCCCTTAGGGTTGATTCAAGGGTGGCCACAGTCCTTCATGCCTCCCTGTATCTGTCCACACCCCTTTACCGAATAACCGTGCACCTTCTCCCATCAAAAAGGCTGCCTCTTCCCTCTCCGTTCTGATCTGAGCTGTGACTTGCTCGGCCAGCAGAACACAGTGGAAGCAACACTGGACCAGGCCAGGCCTCAAGAGGCCTTGTGCTTCTGCTAACCTCTCTGAACCCTGTGTAGGCATCGTGTGAACAAGCCCAGGTTAGCCTGCTGGAGTCCGAGGGCATGTGATCCAGGAACCCCATTCGCCCCATCACCTGAGCCAAGAGGCAGCCAATGCCCAGACACAACCTGCTTGACCACTGGCAGCTGAGTTCAGACACATGAGTGTGAGTCCCCCAGCAGAGACTAAACTACTCAGGCGGACTCAGCTTGGCCAACTCAGAACTGTGAGCTACATAAGTGACTCGTTTTAAGCCACTAAGTTTTGAGGTTGTTTGCTATTCAGAAAAGGTGAACCCCAGATGAGTTACTTGCTGTAGACTTAAGCCTCATTCCCTGCCACAGGAAACAAAATTCTCCCAAGAACTAGGGAAAAGGGAACACTGGGCGGTCCCCCTCCAGGCATGTCAGATGGAAGGCACCTGCAACGGTGGCTTCCAGGAAGCTCCGACTTGCATTTTCACTGCACTCATCATTTCCCAGTGCCTTCACTCAGGTCTGACTCTGAGAACTTCCAATGAAAAGAAGCAGGAGAAGCTCTTCAGAGAAATGGCTGCCTCAAAACATTCGTTCGGGAGCACCAGGAGAAACTGCAGGCACTTTTCCAGTAGCCCTGGAGGAGCGGGGACCGGAGCCTAGCGTGAGCACGGAGGCATGGGGAGGGAGGGGTGCTCTGCCCAAAACTCAGTGCCAGGTGGAGTCCTCTCAGGGAGCACTGCCCACACCTGCAAATGTGGGGAACTCCAGGGGCCTGGCGGAGTCAAATCACAGGGAAACGTGCATTTCTGTGAGGCCATGCCCATGGTGGTCAGTGGCCCACAGCACCCGCTCCTCCCTTTCTTGTCTGATGGCAGAGCCTGTGTGCCCAGTGGGACTGCTCTCCCAGACTCCCTGACAGCCAGCCATGGGTATGTGACTTAGGAGTGACCTACGAGATGCAAGAAGTCCACTGGGGACTTCATGACAAAAAAAAGAGACCCAGGAGGAGAAAGTGGCTGCCCTTCCTTCCTGCTTAGGATGCTGCTGAGGGAAACGAGATAGCTGGCACTGCCACAGCCATCCTGCAGCCATGAGGGGGACACCTCTGACAAGCTGCAGGGAAGAAGAGAGAGAGTGAGACTGGGCTCATGTTGACTTTGTTGAGCTGAAGGTGTTTGTGACCGGCAGGTGCAAGACATCATTAACACTAAAACAGGGCAGACATGTGTGCCGTGGTGCCCCACCCGAGACCACGTGATACGTGGGGACACTGACTAGGGGGAAAGGGATGGGGCTCTTTAAGTGAGTGGGCTTCACTATTTCAAGAGGACTACCAGTGATAACATTGGTCGGAAGACGGCGACCCAGGCTCACTAAGATGGCATGCGGCTGGAAATTAATTAGTCGGCTCAGCCCAGTCAAAAAGCTTCACCTATGCCCACCAGGCTCAAATTGGCAGTGAAGTCTATGATCAGCATTAAAAACCAAACAAACAAGAGAACCAACTGCTACTGTTTTTAAAATGTCATATGATGACAGCAAAGCTCTTAAGCGTTGAACACAGGAGGGAAAGAAAATAACTAGAAGTGTTCCTCAGTGGGGCCAAGGCCTTCTGTTTTCGTATCAGCGTGTGCTGGCACGTGGTCAAAATGAAGGGTTGTCATGGCTGCATTGGGGAAGGAGCGCGACAGGGACCTCTCCACATCGAGGGGTGACCTGATGTTTCACAAGCAGCATGACCCTTGCCCTGTCCTGGTGCAAACTATGATGGTGGAAAATCTGCCCGTGAGGCCCGATGAGGCCACCAGCCAAAAGACCTCGCCCTGGCTCCCGGCCCAGCCCTTACCTTCCAGCACTGGTGTTTAGCGTAGTACTCCCCTTGCGCGATCCACTCCTCAGGGGTGGAGGTCTTAACAAACATGCTATCGTCAAAGTCTAAAAGGAGAAAGAAAAGTTAGTTTGCTTCTCTGTGCATTTGTTCCCTTACATCTGTTGTTATGGGGTGAATCTTGTCCCCTCTCCCCGCCCTCTGGAAATTTAAATGTCGAAGTCCTAAGCCCTGGCACCTCAGAATGTGCCTGTGTTTGGAGACAGGCCCTAAGTGAGGCTGTCCTGGTGGGCCCTGATCCGATCTGCCTGGGGTCCTTGTAAGAAAGGGAGGTTAACACACATAAAGAGACACCAGGGGCTCACCCGGAGGGCAGGCCACCTAGAAGCCAAGGACAGAGAGACCTCAGAAGAAGCCAAACCTGCTGACAGCTTGACCTTGGACTTGCAGCCTTCGGAACTGTGAAAAATACACTTCTGCTGTGTGAGCCCCCCAGCCGGCAGTGTTTCGTTAGGGCAGCCCTAGCAAACCAACACACCTGTGGTATCTTTCCAGCATTCGTTTAAAGGTATATCATAGCTTACCAGGCCAGGTGGTTGTGGCTTCTGGAAGGAGGGTATGGGGGTGAGAAAAGATGCTGTTTGATTTTGGAACTTTGCTCTACCTTCCTTTTCTATGGCTATGAATTAGAATCCAAAGCCGGTAGCTTCTAGCAAACTTACTTTTCAGGGCCTTAGCAAGGGACAAGGAGATGGGATTTTACAGTGCTTCCAAGTATGCAGACATTGTCCTCACCATAGTGAGCAATCTGACACTCCCACTGGGGGACACAGGCTATTATAACCACCTGCTGTCCGACCCACCTGTTATGCTCACTGGCCTGCTGGTGACTGTATCAGCTCCCGCTTCCCCGGCCCCGAGCATCACCAGCAGTGGGCGACACTCTCTGCGGGATCTGAGCCACAGCTTCATCAAGTACATGAGTGACAGTGACTATCAGAACAAGGTTGATAGCCAGATCTGAGCTGAAGAGGTCAGAGGTGCTCAGGATAATGGATATCAACCAGGGAGCACACAGAGAGGCCAGCTTTGTTCAGAAGGTGCAAAAAACACACATTAGGCCAGCAACCTGGCCCCTCCCTGTGCGCCTTCTGCCATGCTCTGCACTCGCAGCAACGTGTGCAAAGATGACTCCACGGCATCTTGTTCTGACTCGGTGTGCACTACTAGTGCCCTGGTGACATTTTATCCCCAAAGCAAAGCTCTGCGATTTCTCGGCAGAGGGCCCGTGAACTTTGCCGGCACCATGTAGAAGAAACGCAAACCGCATAGTCACTACACTCCTCCCAAGCTCTTGTGCACAGCAGGGACAGGCGTTCTCCAATGCTGTACCATGTGCAGCTTATCACACAATTAAGTCTGTACTTTTCTTGTATTCTTAATGGTGCCAAGACAAAATAAACTCTAATTGTTTTTCATTTGAAAATTTTAAAAATGCCACCCCGGCTGGTGTAGTTCTATGGATTGAGTGTGGGCCTGTGAACCAAAGGGTTACCGGTTCAATTCCCAGTCAGGGCACATGCCTGGGTTGTGGGCCAGGTCCCTGGTGAGGGGTACACAAGAGGCAACCACACATTGATGTTTCTCTCCCTCTCTTTCTCCCTCCCTTCTCCTCTGTCTAAAAATAAATTTTAAATCTTAAAAAAAAAATGCCTATCTTGATGATTCTTATCACAGGAGTGTGAACAGATTTTGAGACTAAAAGATGCACAGGAGAGATGAAGAGAGTCCACGTAGACCAGCTCACTCATTTTCATTTCAGTTGAGGAAGTGAAGGCCCAGGGAGAGAAAGTGGGGTCTGAACAAGGTCATGGGCCTACCCAGGTGGAGAATTCCAGTAAGACGCTAGGCTAACCCCAAGCCTTCGACTTTTCCCACTGCACTGCAACAGACAGGGCCCGGGAATAGGGCATCTGATCCTGGCTCCTGACTGAGCCACTGGCTGTAACTAGAGCCGCCATAAGACGGGCTGAAGTATGCTCAGGACACCGGCAAGCACTTCCGCACAGCAGATGGGTCCTGTGCTTTCCCTGCCCTTGGAGAACTGAGCTGGGCCTGGAGGAGCCGACTCAGCCGCCAGCCCACAAGAAAGACAATTTGCCCCTTCATGAAGGGCTGGCTATTTCTACTCTAGTAATCCTATTAGGAGACCTTCATGCCATTTTTTAAATTAACCAGTCTTTGTAAATTATGAAAAGAATACATTAAAATGTTTAAAAAAAAAAAAAGCCCTGCTAACAGCATAGAAGGGTATGAAGGTGAAAAGTAAAAGGTGCCCCCATCTTCATACCCACCCGTCCCACCTAGCGCCAGAGGTGCCCCTGTGAACAGTTTAGGGTCACTGCAGGGCATGCTGGTCATTTTTAGTTTCTTGCATTTACAAACAGAGCTGCGATGAGCACTTGTGTTCAAGTATCTTTGAGGTTTTATATACATGAATATCTCTAGATTCCTAGAATGGAATTACAGGGTCAAAAAGTTATGCTCATTCTTTATTTTAATAGATATTCCCAACCAGCTACGCAAAAGCCCACAGCAATTTGTTTTCTCCCACCTGAGCCTGTCTTCTCTAACCCTTGACCATGACCCTCACAATTAAAGAACAAATAAAAGACCTCTCCTAAAGGAGTTAACCCCCCCGGTCCCATTACAACCACACTGTCCAGCACATCTTGCCAAAACATATGAACTCATTTCTCAGAAGACTAGAAAGAGATTTCAAAAACTATACCCTTTCCACCTGACCATAAGAACAGTTGAGAGTAACGTGCTTTCCAACCCAGAGGCAGAAGGTTTTCTCGAGACCTTACCTTTATTTTCATCTGTCTTCACGACTTGGACAAAGTTTCTTCTAATGAAGTATCTGAAGGCAGGAGCCCGCTTCTCTGGGTTTTCATCGAAGATCCAGAGGTTGGCGCGGGCCCGGGTGATGGCAGTATAGAGCTGCTTCAGCTCTCCGTTGAGGAGCTGCGGGTGGAATGGAGGATGAAGACGGTGAGCCTCGCATCTGGAGCTACAAGGGGGCCACACCTCAACGGGCTTACTCTGATTTTGGAGAAATACAGAGTAAATTATCGAAGAGTCTAGCGCAGGCCCTGAAGACACAGGGAGCTCACTGCGGCCCCAGCACAGGTGAGCAGAGCTCTAGCAGGGGGTTCACCGTTCGTTCAGGACCACCCCTAAATTTCTGGTAATTTTATCTTGCAAAATAATTACAGATTCATAGGAAGTTACAAAGATAGTACAGGAGGTCCATGTACCTGCCTCTCAGTTTGGCCCAATGGTTATATCTTACACAAGGACTGTAACTCACTTTCCAAAATGAAACCAGTCCTATACCTCTGCCAGGGCGCTCGTGCTAAACTATGCACGGCCTGACCCATGGCTGAGCACTGCAGCTACACGGTGATGAGGACCTGGACACAGGGACGGCCCACTCGATTGAGGAACGCATATTTCAAGAAAACAATAGATGTGTGGCCACCTAGAGTCTGCAAAGCTTGACAGGGATTTAACTTCTACTTCCACAGAGCCTTGGAGACATTTACAGAAACAACCTGAAAACTGTCCATTGCGTTTGTTGTATGAGACATAAAACTAGGATAGCACTTTCTCCTGAAGTTCTTGGTTTTGCTGGTCCCGTTCTCTTGGATGTCTCCCTCACTCTCCGGAGTTCCCCATCAACCCTTCTCAGTCAAGAACTCCACAGAACGTTCCAGCTCAGGCCTCCTCCTCAGTGACGTAGCTGGGGTGTGAAGGGCAAGGAAAGTGGGCTCCCTTTAATAGTCAAGGCTGCTGGGCAACAGTCCCCACTAACGATATTTCTGGGCTTCACGTCCGAGTTCCCCATCGGCAGCATCAAAACTTCTGAGCAGCCGAGTTCCCAAGGGGTAGAGAAGGTACGACCCACCCCTCCCGCTTTCAGACAGTGCCCCGCCCATCAAGCCCTGCTCTCTGAGGAGCCAAGCGCAAGCCTCTATCTTTAATCTCTTCTCGTCAAGCCTGTTCACTGGCTCCCTCTCGAACAAACAGCAGAAGATCACCTTGTGCATTTCTGGATTCACCAGGAGGGACCGGCTCTGAGAGGAGCTGGGTTTCTCCAGGGGCACTTCGATCAGTGGCTGGTTTTCCTCTCTGGAGTCGGACGACGAAGGTGTGAATGAGGAAATGATCTTCCATTCCTTGTAAGCCTGAACAGCAATGACAAATTCAAGACCAACAGCATATGCTTTTGACCTCTGCACACACAGCCTTCCTGGGCCTCCTAGAGAACTGGGTCCCCCTTTCCCTAGCCTGGAAACCAGGACTTCAGCCCTAGCTGTGAGGAAGGGGCCCTCCTATGGCCTCAGGATGGTAGGACAGGACTCAGGATGCATAGGCAGGGATCAGGGAAGCTTCCAGGAAAAATCCCCCAGAGACTTGGTCAAGACAGCTGAGAAGCCAGGACATGTGCCCACTTCCGGAAGGAATGCTAACGGCCCAAGGAGTTCTCGCTGACAGAACTGCGACAAGCAGTGTGGAGAAAGGAACCCATTGTCCTCTCCCCTTTTCGCTACATGCTTAAGAGATACCACTTTGGGTCAGCTGCTAAAATACATGAGGTGGAATTTTCTAACTAAATTATTCAGCCAAGGATGGAAGAATATGCCAGAGTTGTGGGGCACATGGTACGATGTAGATTCTCAGGTCAGAGGAAACAAATTCATGCCTCGGTTCTTTCCCTTACTGGCTATGTGACCTTGGACAAATTATTTGTCTCTTTTAGTTCTCATTTTTCTGCTCTATAAAATGAGGATGATAGAATGACCCCAGTTTGTTGGGAAAATAAGACAAATCATCGATGTCAACTGTTATATACTACACCTGATAAACAGTTAGATAGTTTAGCTATTTTTCCCTTTGTCCAAACTCAAACCACAAAACCACACTGACCGTGGGCAAACTTTTTCTCTAAAAGGCCAGATCATAAATATTTTTGGCTCTGTGGGCCCTGTGGTCTCTCTCGCGACTGCTCAACTCTGCTATTGCAGTGCAAAAGTGGCCGCGGGTACCATGGAAATGATTGGGCTCGGTGCGTTCCGATAAAGTGTATTTTTCAAAATGAAAATTGAATTTAATATAATTTTCCTGCGCCATAGAACACCACTTTCCTTTTCATCTTTTTAAACCATTTGAAAATGTATAAACAATTCCTAGCCCACAGGCCACCCAAAAATGGTTAGTGGGCTGGACTGGGGCCATGGTTTGTGGACCTGGCTACGCTAAGGTGCCCGGGTCCCAGGCAGTGCTTAAAGTCCAGAATTCCTATCAAATTCTAGATTTCATACTTCACTGTATCTTTTGAGAGTAGCTCATGAACTCTCCTAGACTTGACTTTTCTATTCCTACAACGGTGTTACTTGCCATCCATGTATCTTTTCAAGGAGGGTGAAATAATGGAACCGATGCTGGTCATTACCTCCCTCACATGACTCTGTAACTTAAGCTACATCACTATCAGGTTAAGTGCTTTAAACACTATCTATTAAATAAGAACGGCTATCCTAGGAACCAGTTATAGAATTAATCACCCGGTTCTGAAAAGAGATGTGCGCCACGTAATCACGTGTGAGTAGTTGGACTTTGAACATCTCCGGGACATAGTCTGACTACGTTCTTTGTAAAGCTGTTTACACAGCGGAATTACTGGCAAGGAAAGCAGGCAAAAGACGACAGTGCTCACCATCGGAGGACACCTAGCAGACAGCACAAGGTGCAAACTGGCTGGCCTCGGAAGGGCCGGTAAAGCCCATGCATCTTAGAGCTGCTCAGTGAGAAGGACAGCTACCCGTGTAGCGCACGGCTCACTGTTTCCACAAATAAAACACATTGGACTTTCAAGACAAAGCCCCTTAGGAGTGAGCATGTGTATTTGCGTATAGAGACACAAGAATACAGGCCTGCAGCACTTCTGGCAAGAAAGCAAGAAGCATTGCAATCTTCCAGCTTCTTCTGTGGGGATTAATCATTGTGAAGAAGTAAGGCTCAGCTCCCACTGCAAGCCCACCGTGGCGGGGCCTGCCCTCTAGGTCAGTAAGGCACACTGCAAAAGCTGTGGTTTTCGAGGTCCTCCCTGTCCTGTTTGCCCATGAGTGTGGAGGAAAGGCCTCTACCCGCCAGGGTGGACTGCAAATGGCAGGCACCCTTCCAAGTCCCCACAGGAGGAGAGTGTGGGGGTGACTGGGAGAATGACTGTCCCTCTCAAAAATGAGACAAAATCCTATAAGAGAAGGACTTGGTGTAACATTCCCTGGTTCCTTCCCCATCTCAGAAGATGGCCCTGGTGACCTGTGGTTGAACAGGCAACAGTACATCCTCTAGAGAGAACACACACACAAGCCAGGGCAATAAGAACCCCCTACGCACTCATGCACACACACGATGCTTGCACGCGTGCGCACCCCAGTGACGGGTGCCACCAAGAGTGTGCCTGCCAGAAATAGAAACCTGGGTGGGGGTCGGGGGGTGGATTAGATCTGGAAGAAGAGGCCAGAGATGGAGAGGGGCTCTCCACAGTTCCCCCGTCTCAAATCTCAATTACTACTCAACAGCCATCTGCCAGTCACCCCAAAAGAAGCCCTACAGGAGCGGTCGGCTCACAGGTGGCCAGGGACTTATGTGATCCCTGTCTTTCCTCTGCTTTGATGAAAGCATTTCCTCTCGTTTGCTGACTGACACTTTTGGGTCTTGGGGTTATAAATGATAGACTGAGGGTGTGCTTTGTACCGGGGACACACAATTACACTGCCGGGTACCTTGGAAGGCACCACGGCAGAGGTCTTTCTATAAGTCTTGTGGTGTACAGAGGAGCACATGGGTGTTACCAAAAGATTCAAGTTATGATGGTTTTAATTTTGTGCAGCTCACTGAGCCACTGGTGGGAGCACAGGGTCAAGGTACCTGGGCCCTTGCCATCTCCAGGGTCAAGGTAAGGCAATCACTGGGTTTGTTTTTTTCCACAGAGGCGACCACAAGTTACAGATCCATAAGTCCAGAGCTCCTTGAGCTTCTTACTGGCACAAGCATACAACTGGCACTTAATAAAGGACAGGAACAATGAAGTCTTACCCCTTCCTCTTTAGGAGAGCCTCGGTCCAACCATGACCCATGGATGTATTATGAGAAAAAGAAGTTAGTCCTCAGAGATTAAAAGTGGTTCCAGGGTTAATGAGAGTGCATCTGATTTTATTAGCAAAAGGCAATAGGAAAGGAATGTACTTAAGGTATGGCAATGACAGACTCATTGTGGAAGGCTCTGGAAGCTGATTGGCATGCAGGGTTTTAGAAGGAAGTGAGTACAGTGGAGTTTAGAACTCAAAGCATCCGAGTTCATTTCTAGGCTCTGCCACTTACATTGTCACTACGGGCAATTTACTTGATTTCCGTGACCCTCAGCCTTATCTCTAGAATGAAGGTAATAAAAATACAGACAACCTCAGGGGGCTGGTGGAGGATAAAGTGAGACAAGGCATTCAAAAGGTATTTCATAAACAGTAAAGCACCCATAGCAATATTAGTCATTGGTATTATCAAGTCAAACATGACATTTTTTCAAAGATCACAAAAAATAAGGACTCCTTGTAAAGGGTCAATTCTGGAGCAGATTTTATGGCGTCAAAGCGAATGGTGCTCCCAACGTGGCTACGAAAAACAGCCCCTTCAAGCATGCACCGTGTGCAGTGGGGAGTCTGCCACAGGGACCAGGGCACAGCCAGCGAAGTCCCCAAAGGAGACCCCACAGCACAGTCAGCCGCCAGCCTGAGTCCCCACCAAAAGACAGTGGTGAAGAGGAATCAGCGGTTAGAAAACCAGAGGACAATGGTCTTGAGTTAGTGGCTCTACCCATAATGCATTGAGTTTGGGGAGAAAGACCATTGCATCAAAGCAATGAGCTGACACTGGGGGTCAGCCTGGGGACACATTTGCTGCCATTGTCTGCATGGGTGGCAAGCAGTGGTGGGGAAGCCATGCCAGAAGGGAGCTCCCAGGCAGGGCGGCTGTTCTCGTCCCCCGCATTACCTGATCCAGCGGGCTGGAAACAAGCCTCATTTGTCTTCCCGGAGTGGTCTCTTTCTACGGACTGACCTTGCCCCGTTCTGTCCTCATTGGGTGGACACTGCTAACCTTGCCTTCATTTGTAAGGCTCTCCTTGGAGCTCACTCCCACTTGAGCATCCTTGGGAGTCAAGGATGACAGCAGCTAGTGAAAACCAGAAGCCGGCACTTGGGTACCAGGCATTGAGAAGAAGACGAACACAAGAGAACAGGGAAGGGCAGGGCACAGGGAGAACCAGCCCAAGACCCACTGTGAGACAACCCACAGCCACTGTCAAAGCCCACACCAGACACTCAAGCCCCACACGAAACAGTTGATGCTCCAAAACAGAACAGGCCCCTGTGACAAACTCTTCTACTCAGTTCCAAATCCTCTTTCCCGGAGTGGAAGTGTAACTCACACGTACACATGCGCTGCTGGACAGGAGTGGGTACGACATACCTCAGAATCAGTAAAAAAGTTGTAAAGGAGGACATCATCAAATTCTAAGCCTTTGGCTTCATAAACTGTTAGCACAAGCGCTAACCCCAGCTCTTCTGGAATCTTCTCCTTTGCCATTTCATTGGCTACGAGGATTACCTAGAACAAGAAAAGGGAGGTGAACACGAAATACAATATAGAGGTGATGTATCATAGACTTGTACACCAGAAATGTATATAATTATATTAACCAATGGCACTCCAATAACTTCAATAAAATTGGGTTTTTTTTTAAGTGGAGGTAGGAGAGAAGAAAATTACAAATAATATGAAAAGAAATGTGGTAAAGCTCAGTCCACTTCTATAGCAGCAGGTAATTTTGTTAAAGTGAAGTGGCCAGCAGGGACTTGGTCAGCCAGGCCAGTGGAAATATTCATAACAATGAGTCGCTCCCCCATCTCTGAAACTTACCCATCATGAAAGAAGGGCTACTGAATTCTACCTTGTAGAATACTTTAGCCTCTCAAACCTTTTTTCAATAGCAAACTACCTTTTATTTTAAAACACAGAATCCCAAGAAGTTCACCTGGTGGGCCCCAAATTCAATGGGCTGGGTTTTCCTCTTGTTCCCTCGTAGCAGAATTGCTAAGTCACTGACACTACAAGACTCCAGGACAGTTGGTTTGGGACCATCAAAGAGGCCAGAATCCCTTGGAAGACGATCGAAAGATTCTGGGAAATAGAACTGAAGTAAATCCACCACTCCTGATGCCAGATTGAGGATTCCTGGGATAAAACAGAAAACACACACACACACACACAAACAGAAAACACATGTCAAATACTGAACAACATGAAAATCTGGCTTTTCTTTTTACTCCCTGAGAAGCAGTATCGGCCCTGATAGTATGTATAATTGCAAGCCAATTTCCAGCTCTCATTAGATTATCACTTTGGCCCTGAGCTGTATTATTCCAGGTACAGTGGATGAAGGCAGAGATGTGTTTCTGTGCTACGAGGGTTCTGTGGGGTTTAATTCCTAACCTATATTCATATTAGAGAAAATTACCTCACAAAGAAGAGTCATAGCAGAAATGTAATATGAACAATTAGAGCTGTTAGGATGCTAATATAAAGGGCTAGTATAGATGATAAGGAAACAAGACTTATCCCGTCCCCTCTCATTGCTGCTGAGAGCACTGGAGACAATGTTGCCATGGTAACAGCAGTGCTTAGATGTTAGCTGGGGCCGCAGCCAAGGCCTCCACTGCCCTTTCCCACCAGGTTTACACCCAGCTGCCAGAGGCCTAGACCAAAAAAAATTGTCAGAGTTGGAGAAAAGATTTTGCAAAGAGCTTTCTCCCTGGGTCCCACATTTTGTCTAAGCTCTGAAGTAACGCTGACAGTGACGCTGACCAAATACTACCACACAGGCACCTTCACAAAAGTCATCCGGGTTTATCCTCACGACTGCCCAGTGAGGCAGACCAGATAATCCACCCTAACAAACAGGGACTCTGAGGTCCAAGAAGTCAGTAAACACCTTCAAGTGACAGGGTTGGAAGCGGGACTGAACACAGAGCATGCCAGGTCTCCCCGCTACTCTTAGGCACATCTGCGCTTTGCCTAACACCACACAGAACGCTATATTCTTGGTAGATGACTGTGAAATGGGCTTTTATGTCCCCGTTGATATTATCAAAGAGTAAAGGGAAATTTTACTATCGATACTTGCTAAAATTATACGATGTAAAGAAATCATGAGCGCAAGAGGAAATTGCTGAATCTAAGAAAATCATGTTACTGTGGTTTCTGCCCCCTTAAGAGACTGCCAGGGCCAGAGATTTATGCTAATGAGAATCGGGACAGGAGTACAGAGGCGCTCCCTGCGGTGAAACACTGGGATCCACTTAAACGCCCATCTAGGAAACTAGATAAATAGCTTTTCAAATTCTCACCCAAGGATACGTCCATTGATTTTTAGAGAGAGAGAAAGGGGGAAGACCAAGAGAGAGAAACATCGATGGGAGAAATGTCAATCGGTCGCTCCCGTACACACCCTAAATGGGGATTGAACCCACAACTTAGGTACGTGCCCTGACCAGGAATTGAACCTGCAACCTTTTGGTATGTGGGATGACACTCCAACCAACTGAGCCACCTGGCCAGGACTAGATAAATAACTTATTTATACACACGTACACACACACACACACACACACACACACACAAGAATAAAAGATGGTTACACCATAAAAAGGAACAAAGTACTGATACATACTACAACATGGATGAGCCTTGAAAACATTATTCTAAATGAAAGAAGTCAGACATAAAAGGCCGCATATTGTAGGATTCCATTAATATGAAATGTCTAGAACAGGCAAACCCAAAACGACAGAGAGTAGAACAGTGGCTCCCAGAGCTGGTGGCGGTGGGGGAGGGGAAGGGGCTGCTCATGGTGATGGGGTTTCTTTTGGGGGTAATAAAAATGTTGTGGAATTAGATAGTGGTAAGGGTTGCACGACCTTGTGAATATATGAAAAACTGCTAAATTGTACATTTTAAACAGGTGAATGTTATGCTATGTGAATCTCAATTTAAAAAATAATAAAAGATGGGGGAAAATATTCACTAAACATTGTGCATATTCACTACAATAAATACATGTATGTGATGAATGCATATACTGTATAAAAAGAAAAAAAAGACCAGAAGGAAATGAAACAAAATGTTAGTTGTTACAGACTTATAGGTAGCCAGTAACTTTTTTAACCTTTTATGTGTTTTCTCAAGTCTCTAAAATCTAGTACATATTATTGGGGCTATTTCTGGTTCTATTTACGGAAACATATACACATAGTCTTGCTTTCATCCTAAGAGAAGAGGTAGAAGATGGGATTCACGTAGTAATGGTCCAAGTAGATTCCTTAGCAAAATAAGCAAAGAAAAACAAAACCAAACCAAACCAAACAAAACAAAACAAAAAACCTGTTCACAGGAACAACTCGCTTCGCCATGCTCTCTCTGGCTGATCGCAAAGGCTCTGGCCCCAGACTAGTGCCGCGGAAGCAGGGGCACACATCAGAATGAGGAGCTCATTCCACTGCTATGCCAGGTCCTCTCTAGTAGATGCAACAACAGAAAAGGGGGTGTCACCAGAGCCACTCCCTACACAGTGCCAGGCAGCGTAGCAGCTCCGTTGATATTTCCTAAGTGGATGAGGGAAGGGCAGGAGCTAATATTTCCTACCGAGAGCGCGAAGTACTTTGTGCCAACTCTTCCTGGACAACCAAGTCCCAGGTGTAAGACCACGGAGGGCAAGAAACTGAGTGGCTCAGACCCAGCCAGACCCCGTGATTCACAGGCAACAGCAGTGAGGACACCGAGAGCCCTGGAAAGCTGGGCTGAGCGGGGTGAAGTACGCTACACTCCGGAAGGCCCCCTCGCCTCCGTTTCCTGAATCCTTGGCTAGACAAATCAGAGTTTTAATCTATTTTTACAAGGTATGTGTATGAGTGTGTGTGTGTGCACACATTATGTGTATGAATGTGCACATATGTATGTGTGTGTTTATCTGTGCGTGGCATGTATGTGTTTTCTCTTTCCACCAAACCACAGCCTACCTGAAATGCATCTAGAAAAAAAGCAGCTATCAAAACCCTACAATAAACATCACACTTAAAATGGTGAAATGTTAGGGATATTCCCATTAACTTCAGAAATAACACACAAATACCTGTTACTGCTTCTACCTGGGGTCCCAAATAGTAAAGGGAAATTTTACTATCGATACTTATTAAAAGTATACAACATAGAGAAATTGTGAGCACAAGTGGAGATTGCTGAATCTAAGAAAACCAATTGGAAAAAGAAATAACAAGTATGTAAAAGAAGATAAAAACTGTCCTTATGTGCAGAAACGCCAAAATCCAAAAGTCAGAATGTTCAACGAAACTGTTAGATACCAGATCAACATACAAGAACCAACAGCATTCTTCTATACCATTAATAACTGATTAGAAAATGCAAGAGAATAAGAAAAAAAAGGCAGTCATGACAGTAACAAAACATATAATGTGCCTGAGACGAATCTAACAGCTGTGAACAGTGTCTGGGGGAATTATAAAATATTACTGAAGGCATTAAAAGAAGACCTGAATAGAGAAATATGCCATGGTTCAGAAATCACAATTATGTAAAAATGTGACTTCTTCCCAAAGCGCAATCAGTTCAATGAAACTCCAGTCCAAATTACGAAAAGTCATCGAACAAGTTCGACAACTACCGTAAGCAGTGTGACGTTAATAGGACAAGAACAGACAAATCCAATAAAACAGTGAGCCCGGAAAGAGACGCACGGACATATGAAAAAACCGCATTACAAATCAGAGGAAAGGATGGGATGTGAAGTAGACAGCATCAGCACAACTGATTATCCACACGGAAAAAGTGAAATCACCATATTTTGCCGTGTTTAACGCACACCCATGTCTGTGGCCCAAACTCTCAGGAAAAAAGTCTTTTGTTTTAATTTTTTATTTTAAGTTTTTATTTACTTATATTTAGAAACAAAACCAATTATCTTATTCCCGGATATTGTTTTGTAAGCAGATACTGTTATTGCTTCCTAGAGTTGCACTTTTAATGCACAAGCATAAATAAAGGAATTAAAAATATTGATATAGATATAGAATTAGTACTACTCATGCATAATGTGCATCCTTATTTTTCCCTCAGAAATTTGGGCAAAAAAGTACGCATGAAACATGGCAAAATACAGTAAATCACGGAAGGGTTATAAAGTGCCAAGGCTGAGAAACCCTGAAATAACCTTGTAATATTCCAGTAAGATCTTTTATGTCAGGACCCTTGACACGGTGTAAATAAATGGAAAGTATGTGTCAGCTATGGACAGCCAATACTGGAACTTAATTCGCCCCAGGACTGAAAGTCACAGTAAACACCTGGCAGAAACCTAATGCCCATCACTGGAAAATGGACAACAAATTGTACTGTAGTCACAAACTGGAATACTAACAAGTTAGAAACGCATAGACTACGGGCCCACATTATCGACATGCGGAAATCCTAAAACATGATGTTAAACAGAAATGCAAAGTTGCAAAAAGATATGATCCGTTAAATATTGTTTCTAAACATGCAAAATAATACTGCGTATTATTCACAGACACAAATAGGGCACAGGCGGTGAATCTGTGGGCTTGCCACGCACCATAAAGTTGTATCGTCCCGGCTTTGGTGTCATGTTACCTAAACCCTCTGTGCCTCACTTTCCTTCCCTGTAAAATGGGAATGATACCTACTTTACAGGCTGAGGACACAGCACAGGCACTAGACAAAAACTGCCTGGCCCCATGTCTGACACAGAGGACAAGGGGTACAACTGAGGCACAAGTTCGAAGCACCTAAGTGTATGTCATCTCCACCATCTGCTACTCCTGTTTTCTGGCTTCTCCTTAATAGAAACGCTCCTTAAAGGGGGTCGGTAACTTGTCATTCATACATTACTTTACATTACATAAGCAGGTGCTTCCAAAAGCACTTTGCTAAAAGTTCTCCAGCAGCTTAAACGTTCCCCTGAAATGTTTTCATGCCGTGGCAAACTCCCTAAGAGGCCATGCCTTAACGGCCCATTTCCACTCAGCCACAGCTTGATTTTCAACCCAAGAGCGACTGGTGGCAGAAATCCTAAGACCGCTTGATGATGAGTGTACTTACTCACTAACAAACTCCAAAATACTACCCTTATTGCAGCTACGTGGGCCTCAGGAAAGCTAGGCCACGGCCACAAAAGCAGCCCGAGGCCAGTTCCCGAGCACCTCTGCCGGCGGCAAGCCCAGGCCCTAGACATACCCGAGTGGGACCTGTAGTTCTGGTACAACTGGTGGATCTTCTTGGGCTTCCGGACGGCACACTGTTTGTCCAAGGTGCTTTTGCTGGCGTAGTGGAACAGAGAACGCAGGTCACTGAAGCGGAAGGCTACGCCCTTCATGATGCTCTGGGCAGTGTCCCCGGTGAGGAACATGGCGTTGGGGTCATTGATGCATTTCATCAGCAGCGCGAGCTCGGCCTGGGTGAAGTCCTGAATTTCATCACCATAGAGTTCATGGATGGACCACGGGAGCACCTTGAGCTTTGACAGCCTCCGGGACAGGTTGAACAGAACATCCTCTTCGTCAAAATAACCTTTCTGAGACCTGATCTGCTGATACAGGCAGAAGAGGCTATAGATCTCGCTCCGGTCTTCCTTGAAATTGGGGCATCGCTTCCTCCCTAATTTCTTATACTCTTCTTCCGAGAGTTTCCCCTGGGGGCTGCTGAGGGCCTCAAAAGATCCCTTCAAAAAAGACTTTATTTCTTTCCAAATCAGTGCAGGGTTGTAGGAGGTTTTCCCTTTCTTCATTCTGGGCCATATTTCATTGGTGAACACCTCAAATGTCACATACACCCGCGGGTCGATGTCGCTCAAACATGTTTCCGCAACTTTATCCTCCTCGCCGTTGTCCCCATCCACATCCACCTCCTCTTCATCCTCCTGCCAATTGGGGATGGTTGACTCGTCCTGCGTGGACCATCCCACGATGGTTCTTTTCAAGCTGCCGTCTTCGTTCCTCAGAAAGAATGGCTTGGGCATAGAAGCATCAAGCAGGAGGAGCAGCTGCTTGGAAGTGACGAACAGAGGGAAGTTCTCGTCCCGCAGGTCCTGGAGTTTGTGCACGTTGGGCTCCAGTGGTTTGTAGTGACTGGTGGCCTTAGTAGACTTAGAAAGCTCGATGAAATTCCTCTGCACCTCCTGGCACAGGACATGGTTCTTGGTCACGAAGATCTGGTGTAAATGCTCCAGCTGCTGGGGACAATCTGGGGCACATAGTTCTGCTACTGGGCTGGGTTCCCCCAGCTCCCCACTGGCTGTCCCTTCACAGGTTTCATTCTCTTGGTCCTCATCGATGCCGCCCACCGTCTCTACTTCGATGGCATCTTCCTCTTCCTCATCCGCTGCCTTCTCCTCCTCCTCCTCCCCACCTGGATTCTCTTTTCTGGGTTCTATTTCCAACCTTCTCTTCAGCCAGATCTGTTTGGCCAGCAGCGGGCTTCCCGCCTGCCCGGCTTTTTCCCAGTAAATGTGGAATTTCTTCCACAGCCTGTATAGGCAGCAGGTTGTCTTCCCGGTGCCGCTCCGCCCGATCAGGATAATGGGCTCCAGCGGGCTGGGGTTGAGGTGGATCACGGCGTACTCGAGCTCGCCCACCCGGAAGGGGTACTCCACCGTCGCCGTCATGTCGTTGAGGATGTTGAAGGCCATGTTCGTGCTGAAGCTGTGGAACTTCATGATGCTGTACTCTGTCTGCACGGCGCTGGCCGGGGGGAAGTACTCGGGCTTCACGGGCTCCCTGCCCTTCTCGGCCTCTGTGTCCTCCACGTAGCAGCGGGGTATCCGCTTCTGGATTTTCATGTTGGCCGACACCTGGCCTCTGTTGATGCCCTTCAGCTTCTTCCGCAGGACGCAGGACAGCCCCCGGTTGTAGGCACTGCAGATGGCCCTGATGGAGTCTGACAGTTTGTTGTGATCTAGGACGATGTCCCAGATCCGGATGATTTCTGTATAGACCTGCCTAGACTCCCCCGCGGCATGTGCGTTCCGCTCAGTGGCGATGACCTTCTCCGGGTTCTCGCTGCATCGAGGGGAGAAGTCGATGGCGAGCTCCCACAGCATCCGGGCTCCTTTGTCCAGCTTGGCCTCGAAGAGCCGGATGTTTCCTTTCAGGTGCTTCAGCCTCTTCTGCAGGCCCTGGGTCCACTCTCCGTTCCCCAGCTGGTGGATTGCTAGGATGATCGCCTTCTTCGTGACCTTGGTCATCACCTTACTGGACAGCTTCTTCAGCACTCCTGAGGTGCACTCGATCTCCCATGTCATGTTCTCGAAGTCCTGGAGGCAGGCCTCCACCGGCTGCTGGTTGTCCTGATCGCCGCTGTCCTCCCAGCCTCTGTGGCCAGCAGGAACGAGCTGCGAGGCCCCAAGATCTGCCTGAGCATGTTCACCCCCTGCCTCGAGGACAGCAGGCTTGTTCCCACAACTGTCAGGGACCCCCACCCCCAGGGCTCGCTGGAGCTCGTCCTTCTTCACTTCTGTGCCAGCTCCTGTCTCCAGAGGCTTGGAGTCCTGAGGGTGGTCCTCTGGGAGGGGCGTATCCAATTCCACCTGCTCAATCAGAACCCTGATGTCCTGCACAAGGCGGTCCCTGTGAGAGCAGGGCCCGACCGCTCCAGGCTCCTGCCTTGGTGTCTGAGCATCTGGGAGAGTCTCCCAGCTCTCAGGGACCATGGCTCCTTCATCAGGGCACCTGCCAGCATCACCGCATGGCAGCAACTTGGATGAAACCTGGGACTTGAGCTGAGACGTGTTGCCAGGGGTGGCAGCAGGCCTTCCCCTCCCCTGGTGGGCAGCAGGGTCCTGGCGGCCCCTCCGCCGGCTCTCGGACAGAGCCTTGTTCCAGGCCAAGAGCAAGGCATCATTCTTCTTGATCCGGTGCCGCACGTCTTTGCCTTCTTTGTTCTTCAGGTTGAAGTTGATGTTGAACTTCGCCAGCAGGTCCAACAGCTTCTTCTTGCGCTTCAGCATGCCCCTCTGGAAGAGGATGTGCATCAGTGTGTTCCCGTTGCTGTCCTGGACGTTGGGGTTGAGGTAGTCAAAGTCGCTGGGGTTGGACCAGAAGAGATCCAACAGGTGGTTGAGGAAGTTAAAACCGATGTCGGCTGAAAGGCACAAACAAAACCCTGTGAGTGCCGCGTGGTTCTTCTCAGGGACAGGGGCCCCTGGATTTAAGGGAGATACCGGCCAGGAGCGTCCCGGAACACCTAACTCCCCTAAGTATTTGATAACCCTGTGGTTCTCACCTGGAGGCAAGCTGCTCCCCAAGAGACATTTGACCATGTCTGGGGACATTTTTGATCGTTAAAATTTGGGAGGTGCTACTGGCTTCTGGTTGGGTAGGGGTCAGAGATGCTGCTGAACATCCTACAGGGCACAGCAGGTCCCCCACCACAGAGAATGGTCCAGCCCAAATGTCAACAGTACCAAGGCTGAGAAACCCTGAGATAACCTGTATGATATTCCAGTAAGGCCCTTTACGTCAGGACCCTTGAAATTGGTACAAACGAACAGAAAGCCTTTGTTAGGTGTGGACAGCCGACTCCGAAACTCAATGCTCCTCCATCAACCCGCCCTGGTCAGTCGCCACGATGGCGGCTCCTTCCCATCAAGCCACGGGCAGGCCGTGCCAAGAATGGGCTTTTTCCAGATCGTTGGTTTTCCCAAGAGAAAGAAGCAAACCGCAAAACGCAGAGCATCAGTTCTAATATCCAGCCTCCTTCTCAGGGCAGAGACCAGTTAAAAAGCAGAGGCCTACCGTTGACATCTAAAAAGATGTGGAGTGCCGCATGCAAAGGGGTATCGCCTTCCGTGAGAGAAATGCGGTGGGGGTCTGCGCCCCTGGTCAGGAGAAGAAAAGCCAACTCGAAGTCCTTGTGTTTCAGGCATGTGGCAAGCGGCCTCTCCTGGCTGTCCTGGAGACCCTCCGGCGAGGCTGGGGGCGGCAGAGGAGAAGGGCACCCGTGAGCTGCATTCACGTGACGAGGTACAGCCTGGCTCCCCTGGGGAGGGCAGGACCGCCTCTGCCATTCATTCCAAGGAAAGGGCTGATGTTCGCCTGGCTTCTGAGGCCCTCCTGCCCCCTCTGGAGAGGCAGAGGCTTCCCAGTGACCTCAGAGTGAGAGCCCAACTCCTTCAAGTGCGCTGTCCATGGGACTTGCCTCTGCCACCTCTCTAGCTCCCCCTGTTGTCCCACCACAGGACCACGGACCCCAGCATTATAGTTCGGCTGGGTGGGGAGGGACAGGGCCTGCAGACAACTGAGACACTGATGCCTGCCTGACACCATACCTGGCACTCAGTCAGCAATCAGGACAGAAGGGCCACTCCCTATATCCTTTGTCTCTACAAAGTTTCTTCCAGAGAATGCTCTTCTACTGTCAGCTGCCACCTTCCCTGACATGTCTCCAGCCCCCACACACCTTCCTTTAGCTCAGTCCCCTCTGCACTGAGGCTCCGCTGCCTCTACCCACTGTGGATCTGCAGCCCTCCTGCACGTGCCTCTGCAGCCATGCATTCGCTCTCTGTCCTTGATCCCCAGCACCTGACCCCAGGGAGATGCTCCGTAAGCGCTTGGCAAATCAGGAATAAAACTGGAATCCCGTGACAACCATAGTTTCTGGGTAAAGGGAATAACGCTCCCTGAAAGGAATAGGTTTAAATAAACTACAAGAGGCACTCATTCCATCGGCCTCCTGAGGTCTGTAGGTAGAACCAATGCCTGAGGGTTTTGGATGGCACTTTGAGGGCTGGGGACCAATGCGCCATCACTCCCCTTGAACGGCAAAGAAAGCAGGATACCCCCAGCCACAGTGCTCTTCGAAGAACCACGGTGTGAACTCACCTAGCAGTCAAACCATCCCTAAGGAGGGACTACTGCCATTCCTGTTTTATAAATGAGGAGATGAGGGCACAGATAGCATGCCCAAGGCCACCCGGCTAGCGACAGTGTTAGCAGGGGTGGGAGGTGGGGGCCAGAGGGGGCTGGTTTTTCCAAATCTGTTTTAAAATAAAATGCAGTCCAGCGAGACGTCTGCACGCTCCAGACATACATCCAGCCGAGAGCGACGCTGCTGATTCAAGCGGCAGGTGTTTCCACCCACCAATTATTTGACTGTTTCTTTAAAAACAAGCATCAGATCCCAATGTGTTGATTAGAAAAGAATGCCACCGAGTTGACAAGGACCCACGCAGCATATGCAGAGCAGGGAAAAGTCCAGCAAGAGGCCAGGAGGAAGGGCCTGCTGTGGGCGGACGCAGGGTCAAGGACCCCTTCCACATACCCAAGGCTTCTCACACAACAGAGAAAGAGAAGACAACAGAGCGAACAGTAATTCACAGGAAGGTCTAAGTCCTACAGGACAACACCCAGTAACAGGCCTCACTGTTTCAAAATGAGAAGCAGCGGAGGAGGAGAAAGAGGCAGAATTTAAAGTAGATTTCCTCCAAAATCAAGGGGAAGGCCCCATGACAGGCGCCCACAGGAGGAGGCCCCCGTGCTCGGCATCTCAGGCGCTCTCACCTCCGCTGTCTATCAGGCGGCCCAGGAGGTGCACCCTGCGCTGGTCCCAGGAGCACAGCGGGGGGATGATGGTGCAGAGGTCGAGGTCCGAGAGGCTGCAGTGTCTGAGGAGGCAGTCCCCCAGCGGCGGCTCCCCGCTCACTTTGCGGGTCAGCAGCAGGAGCACTTCGGGCCATTTCTGTTTTTCCAGTAGAAACTTGATGAAGGTGTTGGCGCAGTCACGGTTAACGTCACAGACAAGGTCAGGAGGGATTTCTTTCAAAAATAAGAACACATCACACTCCGGAATGAGATTCATATGGTTTCTGCCCCCAGCTACAGCACACACACACACACACACACACACACACTTAACACAAGTTACTGATCAGTAGTTTTAGGCACTGGGAAAACTATAAACAAGTAATAAATTACTCTGGCAGGCTACTTAACCACTTGCAAAGCTTCTTGGGAAGACTGGAAATACCCTAAGGAGAGTAGAACCTGGTCCAGGAGGAGGGGCAGGATTTGGGCTGTGTCTTAAGGAAGAATATTTGGGTTAGGATGGTCTACCAAGATCAAAGAGCAAGAACCTGGCTTAAATTTTGCATAATGTAGAGTTTGTCCTGCTGAAGGAACACAAATACAGGGAGATACTACAGAATAATTAAAAGGTCAAGGGTTCTAGGGTAAATGGTGAGAGGATGGTTTAACCCTCTATTCTTCACTCTGTTTCCTGAGGCCTCAGGGTATCCATCTAATCTGTAATGTCTAGGGGCAGGACAACGGTTATCGCGGTTCGTGATGCTGGTGTAGCTCACATGTGGAAAGCTTTTAAAGAGATCCTTAGCCAAATAAATTGCCAGGTTTCACAAATAAAAATATAGGATGCCAGCTAAATTTGAACTTCAGATAAACAACAAATAAATTTTCAGCATTAGTACGTCTCGTGCAATATTTGAGACATAGGTATACTAAAAATATATTCACTGTTTATCTGAAATTATAATTCAGCTGGCATTATGTATTTTGTCTGGCAATCCTATCAGTAAGAAAAGCAGGATGGAAGAGAAGGGAAAAAATCAGGGGTACCTAAAGGAGAGCAATTTGATGTACATTTGCTGGATTTTGCTTCCCATCTTTTCCTAAATTTTCTAAAATGAATAATCATATTACTATTTAAAAGAGTCACTGGAAAACAAGAAAAAATTCAATATAGGTTATCCTATCATCTTAACAGGAATCAGCAAAATAAAAGTGTCAAATACAAACTTTTATAACAGACGATTGCAATTGTTGTGCCCTGCAATCTACGCTCTTGTGTTGTGGTGAAAGTGCCGCCGCACCCCCACCCCCACCCCCCGCCGCCCACCAGCCCTCTCCGCACCATGTGGCAGAGACGGGGGCAGCGCCGGATTTGGGTCTAAGCCAGTCGGGACTCTCCATCCCCCTACCACAGATATTGGTTCAGAGGTACACACTGGAACCCAAAAGGGAAGGACTTTTGTTCGAACAGCTCAGAGAAAGATGAGTCCATGGGTCTAGAAACCCTGGGCAGAGTTAGTGGTGAGAGGCTGGGCCATGTCCCACAGAGTCTGAGATGGAAGCCAACCAGAGGGCTGCCGGGCTGCGAGACGGGAGATGCTGCTGACACTGGTTAGATCCCGGAGGACAGCTCTACCTGAAGCCAGCCTCACATTCCTCTTAAAAATGCCTCTTTTTTGCTGGTGGAAGCCAGTTTGAGTCTGTCTGCCACTTCCAATAGAAACAGTTCCATATATTCTATCCTGTGGCTGATTAAGGAGACAAAGAAGAGAAAGGGGGAAAGTAAAGAGAGAAAAAAATTCAAAAGAGTGGGATGGATTAGAGAGGCCAGAACAGAGCTGAGGGAAGACCTCCAGGAAAGACAGGAAGAGTAAGTAACAGAAAGAAAGAGACAGCAGGACCCAGCCGACGTGAGAGAAAGAAGAATCCCACCCACGCATGTGTTCCCCACAGAGGAAACAGAGAAAACACTGGAGCTAGGCCACGGACATCAAGGACAGGCGAGTGGTGGCATTTCCATCTTGCAGCCCCTTAGATGTTTACCAAACACCAATATCTGACGCTCACAACCCTAAATAAGGACAGTCTGCATGGGTCACGGGTCGGGCGACATCAGGTCCGAAAGCCAAAGTCTCCCTAGAAACAGCCGCACAGAATGGCCTGTATCTACTAGGTCCTGCACCAGCTGGCCCCGTCCCAGAGTCTCCGGCGTGCTGTTCACCGGGGATCCACTCGTATCAAAGAAAGAAAGATCATTCCGGCAACCCTGCCCTACCTCCACCCAGCCGGTATTTCACGTGCAAAGCTACTGGCCTGAGTGTCCGACGTCCACCATCTCACGTGGCTAATGGCCCAGCCAAGGCAGAGAAGAAGAAAGTGAAGTGAAAAGAAGCTGAGTGATTGGCCCAAGGTCACAGATCAGGCGAGAGGTAGAGTTAAGATTCAAAACTCCAAGCCTTAATCACGAAGATGAGCTGCACGCCCTAAAGAACATTCTGGGTCCTCCGGCCGTGCCTTCCTGTGCTTCCTGCAAAACCAAGAAACCTCAGCCCTATGAACAGTCCAAGTGAATGCTTTACAGCCCATGCTGACTGCCGGCGTTAAATGCTAAATGTTTACCTTCTTAGGGTTTCTAGAATCTTCCCCCTCATTATCTAAAGTCTGTCATCGTAAAGTTCTTTTCTGGAACTTCCCTGATTTCCCCATCATGACAAAACATTAAAACCAACAGTCAAGTCTATAATAACTGTATGCCCCAACGTTAGCCAATATCTATAGAAAAGAGAAACATCAGTGGTCTTTTCAAAAGGACAGTGTAAGCAAAGAGTAATTCTAGAAGGATGCAGGGAAAATGAGTCACGGGGGTTGCTTCGGGGACGGGATTTAGGGACTGAAGTTCACGGGTAGATGATAGACTTTTCGCTGGTGGATAACAGGTGTTCTGTGCTGTTTGAATGTTTTTACTTGCAGATCATTACATTTTTAAATCCGTTTCTAAAAGATATTCCAAAAGAGTTTTAATGAGCATAAACCACCTTTCCCACAACTGAATTTGTGAGAAAAATTACCTTGCAGAGAAGAAAGGAGGCGCAAGAACCTCTGAACTACATCTTGCTTCTGAAAGTTTTTATGCAGTAGCCGGTTTCCTGAGTTCATGTACTTCACCAGCTGCGCAGAGGCCTTGCGGAAAACGTCGCTCTCGCTAATGTGTCCATTGCCATTGCTTAGTCCTGCAAAACAACACCAGGGCATGCTTCTGAATACAGAGGTCACAGCTGTGGGGGACTGCAACGATCATCATTCTCCACCTCTCCAAGTACCCACGTGCTTTGCCATGTGACTCTGCAGTTCCTCCCATCAAGAGGTGGAGTCCATTCCCCTCTCCACCCTTGATTCGGACCTGGTTTCGGGGCTAGTTATGACCAACAGAAGGCGGCGGATGTGATTTTTGTGCCAGATCTGAGCCTAGGCCTCAAGAGGCCTTGTTTAGTTCTAGTCGCTCCCTGGGGACCCTGGCCTCTGCCAAGCGAACACCGGACTGGTGTTCTGGGGGATGAGGCAGCATGGAGCAGAGAGAAGTCAGCCCAGCTGTCCAGGCTGAGGTCCTATCGATGGAAAAGAGCCTGGCCAAGATCAGTGAGACTGCAGACGCTTGAAGGAGTTCAGTTAAGGCTGAAAGAACAGCCCAGACTAAACTGTTGACCTGCAGGATCATGAGCTAAATACACGTTTAGTGTTTTAACCCACTAAGTTTCTGGATGGTCTCTTACGCAGCAGTGGGTAACTGATACAGGGAAGTGACAGAAGGAGGACGACTTAGTGCAACAGCAACATCCAACCACAGCAGTTCCCCCTTATCCACGGTTTCACTTTCCCTAGTTTTAGTTACCCACTGTCAACCACAATCTAAAAATATTAGATGTTAAATTCCAGAAATAAACAATTCCTACGTTTTAAACTGCACACTACTCTGAGTAGCATGATGGAACCTCACACCATCTGCTCCCTCCCACCTGGGACATGAATCTTCCCTCTGTCCAGTGTCTCCACATGTATATGCCCCCTGCCCATCAGACACCTGGCAGCCGTCTCCGTTTCAGAGAGACAGAGTGACCACATTCACATAACTTTTATTACAGTATATTTTTATAATTGTCTAGCTCTCACTGTGTCTAAATATAAATTAAACTTTACCAGAGGTATGTAAGGATAGGAAAAAGAACAGCATAATAGGGTTTGGTATTATCTGCGGTTTCAGGCATCTACTGGGGATCTTGGAATGTATCCCCTGCAGGTAAAGAGGGACTACTGTATGCCACCCATGTGTCTTACTGGCAGAAAAAGCCAGCAGTAAGGAGTCATCTCCCTGGCCGAAGAAGGGAAGACAATCTCTTCCAACGTATCTCTTTGGTTCATCAATATCTCTTTCGTTCAATTTATTTGAGAAAGTAGTTATGATTAGAACAAACCCACTGACAGAATGTTGAAAAAGAGCAAATGTTACTTACCGGGTATCTACACTCAAAAGGCACCCCTGGTTAAAATGGACCTTAATGAACAGCTAGGGGAGCAGAACTGGACACCCAGTTTCACACCCAATGCAAGGACCCGGCCCACAGCACAGGCACCGTCATGTAGGGAAGAAGTCAAAAATGTTCAGTGTCGTGTTCTAACAGAGGGAGAAAAGCCAAAAAGCGCCCTATCGTCGGTCTGGTTTCCAGCAGCAGACCCCGAGTGCAAGATCTGTGTGCGAGTAGTTTATTAAGGAGGACACCCGAGAGGGAGCGGAGGGGCAGGGAGCCAGGCCAGCGTCTGGGCTCAGGCCAAGTCCCACGGAGGGTGGCCTTCCTGATCCCACAGAGGAGTTCTGGAGTAAGCGACATCTGACAGCTGTCCCTGTCCGAGGCCAGGAAAACAAGCTTTCGAATTCTCACCTGTATCTGTCACTAGCTACACGTTGTCTGGGGAGGATGTAAATTCTCAGGCACTTCTGGTTTGAAGGAGCAAGAGCAACACAGGCCCCATAAGCCCAAAGACTGTTAAGAACAAGCCTCAGGCGCTGACTTTTCAGAGTGAAGGCACAGCCACGTCAGGGAGCACAAAACACGGTAAAAGGGGATCGATTCAAGGAGAGCTCCGACACTCTCTGCTGTACCTGCTGATACACAGCTGGATCGCCTTTAACAAATCAATCAGAATACCAGAATCTATCTATCTCTCTCTCACACACACACACACCCCTTCTGGGGCAAATGCCCATTGCCCTCCAGTCCAGAGACCTCAGGTGCCAGACAGAACAAGACTCATTCTAGCACTATCCTCTAGCGAAAAAGAAATGGATGCCCTGGCTGGTGTGGCTCAGGGGACTGAGTGCCGACGTGCAAACCAAAGGGTCACTGGTTCAATTCCTAGTCAGGGTACATGCCTGGGTTGCGGTCCAGGTCCCCAGTAGGGGGCGCGCAAGAGGCAACTACACAGCAATGTTTCTCTCCCTCTCCTCCTCCCTTCCCCTCTCTTTAAAAGTAAATAAATAAAATCTTTTAGAAAAAGAAAAAGAAATGGAAACCATTTGGCAAAGGAAGGCCTCCATCCCCTAAGCGAGAAGACCACTCTGTGATAGAAAACGTGCTTATGGTGTAACACTGACTGGTTAACGCTCCTGAACTCAGGCCCCCACCTTCGTCCTAAAACACCCAGGAAGACACGGAAGACTACAGATTCCCAACACAGAAACACAGGGCCGTTGGTAAAGGAGGAACTTCCTTCGCTATCAGGCAGGTGGAAACCTGCCTCCCTGCCCCATGACAAGCTTTTTGAGAACATCCTTCTTCCACCAGGGGAATTAGTTTAATGTAAAAGTCACCTGAAATTGAACAGAAATATATCGAGCTTGACAACAGAGACAATCAGATGCAGTTGTATAATAAATGCGGGCTTCTGTGGTTAAGAAGTCAGTTACGGGTCAGAGAAAGCTCCAGGCATCAGGAAAGAAGTTAGAGAAGGATGTCGACACTGTAAAATGCATAAAAGGAATGGTGCTAATACACGGACAATGTGTCCCTGGCTGGGTATGGATGACGTGTTTATCACTCTGAACGTGTCTGGATTTTAAAATTTTTTCTATAGGCTTAATAAGAGACAAAAGGAACATCAGGATATCAAGTTGCTTATACATTATAATCACGTGTTTTTTTAAAGACGTGACTATGTAAGCACTAAGCAACAACAACAAAAAGGCTGGATGAGAATATGGCAAACCATGCTTACAATAAATTCTTGTTTTTATATAAAACTGTATTTCTACAAACTTCCTACAATTACCATGTTTAGTAGATATACGCTAGCAGATTTGAAATTAAAAATTAAAACTAAAGGGGATCTTCTAAAGATGCAACAGAGCTCAGAAGTGTTAGAAATAAACCATTTCAAAAAGGGATTTTGTTTTTGCCCAAAATCTTTCTTTCCAGCTAAAAAGGACAAAACTGGTAAGTTTCATCACACAAACTGGTGCGTTTTATTACACACATTTTTATCAATTTAAACATATGTCATCATCTCATTTTTATAAAATATAAAAACACATAACTATAAATGCATGAAATGAGACTAAATAACCAAATCACAAGTATATTAATTTGCAGGGGCAGGTGATTTCATGGAGAATTAATTTTTCTCATTTCCTCTCCAATATTTTGTAAACTTCTTTTTTAAAAAAAGAGCATATTGTTTTCATAAGGAGAAGAACAGAATCACGGACATCCCTTGAGTAAACACTGCATACCAGCATTTACTGAAAACGGGGTGCCGTCTTGGTGCTGAGGGGTGTGAAGGCGGCAAACCAAGGCCTCTGAGTCCCAGGCTCCGTCTGTGAGGGAAACGACTCACAGAGAAGGTCTCGGTATCCTCTGAGTGCTGCACCAGAGAAAGGGGCTGGCTCCTCGCAAAACCAGAGGGAAAAGCTTCAGAGGGCTGGATTTGTTCTCACTTAAAAGGCGGTACATTACTGAATGTGAGAGGATCGATCAGCCTTGCCCTTGGTCCTAAGAGTTGAGGCGCCAGAGAAGGTGGATATACCGCCATCTGGTGGTGGCCGCGAGCGGCGAGTAAGATAGTTACATAACCCTGGCCACTCAGGAGAGAAAGCCTTGCTCCGCAGAGTGGGCTCTGGGGTAACCAGGGCAGCTTGTGAAAATCTCAGGTCCTGCCCTGAACGGGCTGAATGAAAATTTGCATTTTAACAGGCTCCGGAGTGGTCTGTGTGCACAGTCAGGTGGGGAAGCTCCGGTTTAGAGAACAGCAGAAATCTTCAGCAAGGTCCTTTAATTCTTAGGCTTTACTGCTCACCCAGATGCAAAAGCCACCCTCTCCACATACACCATCACTTGCTAGGTCTTCCTGATAATTTTCATCCTCCACTTTTCTGATCTTTATCAGTTTCTTTGCTTTTTTTTTTTTTTTTTAACTCAGTGTTTTCCTATAGTCATTCGATATTCCTCTAGCATAGTAAGGCAACCTTCCTTCCTGGTCAGTGGTCTGGAAACTCTCAAATAATCAGACAAGCAATAAGTTTACCAATGAGCATTGGGGACTTCAGGCTTGTCTGTATCCAGTCCCTTCCGAACTACCCTGTCAGCCAAAGGGCAGGCCTTGATAGGGCATGTTCCTCCGGCATGTGCTTTCCCGCCAAGCAAGGGCAGTGAATCCTAGTAAGTAAAGAAGGGACTAGTGGCAATTCCAAGCCTCTCCTCTTGGTTCCAAACCTGGATCAGAATTAATTGGTGAAGATGCAGAGCGAGGGAGGGAGAGCAAAACGCTGTCTTGGTAGATGAGATGTTTTTAAGATCAGCAGATACTCAAAAATTCTATTATACAAGGAAACTGAAAATATCAAAACTTTAAAAACTAAATAAAAGTGAATGACCTGTGCTAAAGTCTCTAACACTAGATATACATAGACACATATACATTATTCCAAGAATTAATATTAGAATCAATAAACAATAAATTTGCAAATAAAACAGCCATTTTCTATCATTAACTGGGGGTCATTTTCTGTCATTTTAAAACTTGGAAGTTCATTGGCAAAGACAATTAGTTTCAATTTCCCAAACAGTAGAAGCCATTATGAAACAGAGATTACAGACATAAGTCCTCAGAAATCATTTCACAATGATTTAATTATACCACCTCACAGAAAAAAAACCATAGCTTCTTAAAATAGCATTCATTAAAAAAGCACCCATGATATGTCACAGCTTTAAAAGAATGTCCCTGAAGCACAGAGGCCTCTGTAAATACATTTGATTCCCCTCATTCCTATGGTTTCATAGAAGCAACAGAAGATGTTTTAGATAAATAAATGAAAATTAAAATACAGATGGGGAAGTCAGCAGGGATGTTCAATGCAAAGCAGCTTTAATTGCCTCCATGTAAAATGTTCCTGACCCTGGCTGCCTTGTACTCTCAGCGCCCCAGCACCCTACAGGCTGCCTGCAACTTGCCACCTACTTACCCATTCCAGGGGAAACATCCAAATCACCAGCACACGCACACTTGCCAGCTATTAAGTATTAATCAGTCTAGCCTTTCATTCATAAATGCAAAGATAAGAGGACAATTAAGGAAAAACAACAGCACAACAGAGAAGCAAGAAAATGAACAACTGACCCCAAAGGAAATACAAAGAATTCTAAGAGAGGAAAGTGTTTAAAAAAAAACCCAAAAATCTCAATATTGTTAAATGCCATTCAGGAAGTGGCCAATGTAAACAAACACAAACAGCCACAGATAGGAAACAGAACAAGAAAAAGTTCTTCAACATTAAAACTGGGCTTCCTAATTTAAAAATGCAATGGGCAAGCTGAATTATAAAAGGCAGAGCTGAAGACCAAGTTCAAGATTGGGGAAGAAAAAAGGAGATAGAACACCTTAAGAAAAAGCAGAGAGACATGTTATAAATTCAGGAAGCTCATCTGTTTAATCATAGTGGCAAAGAGACACTGGAGGGGAACAAAGTGACAGCCGATCATTTCTCCGAGCTAAAAACGTTAGATTGAAAGGGACCAACAAGTGCCAAGCAAGAAGGATGAATAAAAACCCACACCCAGACACATCCCAGGGCAATTTCAGAACTCTGAGGCCAGAGAAATTCCTATAAGGGAAAACAAATGGGTCAGACCTCAGATGCAATCAGTAGCAAATGGAGGCTGGAATACAATAAGGCAGTTTCTTCGGAGTGGGAGAAATAAGGTTTTACAGCATATTCATATATCTAAGACACCAGGCTGCCAGACCAGAAAAGGCTGGGACATGTCAATGATTATGAAACACATTCCAATTTCAAAGATGTTCCAATGTGGGGGGAAGAGTATAACTTGGAATCAATGAAATGCCATGCCTATATTCATATTATCAACCAATAAGGGATAAAACACTTTTCCAAAACTCCGTAAGTCTACTACCCACGTCTCCTCTGTGAAAAATTCACTTGAGTCGGGGCTCTCGCAGAACACGGGAGACATCTCAACAGGTAACATCAGCACAGGAGCCACGCGTGAGTGACGGGACTAAAAGGGGTATAATGTCTATATCGAAGTCTATATAAAACCTAAAAAGTGTATATGTATACATGCATATATACAATAATGTTTGTGTATGTTTCACTAAACTGGAATGCCTAAAGTGTGTCACATTTTAAGTGTTTTTTTCATTTTTTAATTACAATCGACATTCAATATTCTGTTAGTTTTGGGTGTACAGCATAGTGGTTAGTCATTTATATACAACTTACAAAGTAATCCCCCCCAGTAATCTGGTACCCACAAGATGCCATACATAGTTATTACAGTATTTAAAGAGCAAAGTTTTCAGGACATTTGGTCATTCTTTTCTATGGGCCCAGTTATGCTACTAGTTGTCGAAAGTGTAATATTTCCATAATTACCCTACCCTGCCAATGCCATTTCCTGGTTTTCAAGTTTTAGACTCAATCTATAGAAGAAGCACAGAAATTTCGGAGTTAAGGAATAGAAGGTACATGACACAAATAACATTACTAGACAAAGTTCGGCAAGATGGGTTGACTTGCTGTACTTCATCCTACACAGCAGTCAGTCCACAGATTCTGTCCCGAACTGATAAACCAAGAAGTAGAAATAGAGGTGAATGTATAAGTGCGTAAGTGTAATTTAATGTAATATAAGTGTATTTTAAGTTGCTGGCAATGTCTGTTTCTGAAGAGTAGGAATGATTTTCTTATCTCCTGTTTGGTCTGATTTTTCTTCTTTTTTACTATACACATGCATTAAAAAAAACCCCAAAAAAAACATAGTACCAAAGGCAAACCTGTCGAAGTTCCCAGAATGTCGCAGATGCTCTAAGTAAGAGTTTTCTCATTCTATCTTCCAAAAAAAAAAGCAAACAAGTTTTCTAAAGATTAAGAATCTCATTTCCATCTTCATATACCAAGATGAACCAACATGTATCTGATATCACAGAACCAGTTTTACCCACCCTCCCGCCCCCAAAAGTTAATTCACTGGAAGCTGTACCTGATAGGTCCTTAGAACACGCAGCCAGTTTTTCCAAGTGACTATTGATTTTCTCAATGGCTTTGAAGTTCTTATTCCTCCTCAGCACATCCACGGGGGTCTGGGAGTACCGGTCCAGCAGGGTGGGGTCTGCCCCGAAGCGCAGCAGCATCTGCACATCCTCTGTTTGTCCTAGGGCAGGCCAGAAGGAAAGGGGGGCATTGTCACGGCTCCTTCCGTAAGGAGATGTCCCCATGAGTGCCTGTCCTCCCAGTTTCCTGCCTGAGCTGCCCGGGGCAAGGGGACCAGGGTCCCTGTGCTCACAGATCTTGAACTGCTGGCCGTGGGCAATCAACCCAACTCCCGGAAGCAAGGAGTCCTGTGTGGAGTGGGAATGACAATTGCATTTAAGAGGTTCAGAAGTGCGCTCCTCTATACCTTTCTCCCCTCTCCTTGGCAACAAGCAAGGAGAGGGGGAATCTGGTTACTAGGCAACAGTTATAGCTGTAAGGATAACAGCAAGCTGTGACTTCAGATTTCTTTATTCCCTAGAGAGGAAACAAAATATTCTTCTAGAAAAAAAGTCTGTCTGGGGACAAGAGAAGAGAGTGGCAATTGTTCTTGCATCAGGGTCTTTTTCTTGTCACCGTTTCCGCCCTCCCAGCCCCTTCGCTCTGGCTGCCAGCTCCATTTGCGACTTTGACGAATCTATTTGCTAAGCGTTAAGGTGTCTCTCTGTGCTCACAGATGCAACAGTTTTCAGAATGGAAGGGGTGGATTTCTGGGGTACAAAGACTCAGGGGGGCAAGGAGAGTGAGATGAACCAATGCCTGAACCCCACTCCCACACCCATGCTTCCCTAAAATCCTCCGCCTTGGCCAGGCACCTATATGCCAGGTACTGTCCTGCTCACGTTCTCCTTTCCCATCTCCCCAGTAACAACTGTCTTTCTTTCACTTCACAAAAATAGGGCAAAATTTAAAAGTCCTACTTTTTCCTTTCCCATCGAATCTCTCACAGTGGTAGGCAGAATTCTAAGATACCCCTTAGGTTCCCAGCACCTGGTGCACACACAACTTCTCCCTGCTCTTCAATTAAATACTAATCCAGGTACTGCTGTGATGAGACGCTGTAAAAATGTAATTAAGGTCCCAAAGTACTTGACCTTAAGATAAGGAGATTCTCTAGGTAGGCCTGACCTAATCATTGGAACCCTGAAAGTCAAAGGTATAGAGGTCAGAGATTCAAAGTACAAGGGGGAATCTGATGCACAAGAAATTCTCCCCTGCTGGCTTCAAAAGTAGAGGGGGCCTCATGACAAGAAATGTGTGTGGTCTGTAGAAGCTAACAGCCAGCAAGGAAAAGGGAACCTCAGTCCTACAACCACAAGGAACTGAATTCTTCCCCAACCACGTGAACTTGAAAGACTGCCTGGAACTCCAGATAAGAACACAGTCCAAGCCAGTACCTGATTTCAGCTTAGGGAGACACTGAGCAGAAAACTCAGTCACATGGAAGCCCATCTTCTAGAAGGGAGGCTGCTCTGTGTCCCCCAAGGAGGATGAGGGATGGAACCCCATTCCCATCCTGTCACTCATCTGGAGAGTGACATGTTCTATCAGCCCAAGCTTTGTCCTTTTTGAAGTTGGACTCATGATACCTTCCTCACAGCTGTCCCAGAGGGTGATTGAGAAAACCTGCCCAAGTATATGGCATGTGGTGGGGCTCAAGGGCCCTTTAAGTGTTGGGGCACAGTGGCAGGGGCTGGCTAAGCCTCGAGGCCAAGGCTGGCATTGTGAAAAGTCATTTTTCATTGGTTCTACTAATTGGAATATAGGTATCTTTTTGAAGGAAGCAAATCTCTCTCAGATATGCCTTTAGTTCAAAGCTTTCAATACAGACAAATTAGATTTCAAAAAACTGAACGGACACAGTGTGGGTGTGTGTTTCTATGTTACCTTTAGCTCTATCACCTGAAATACATGTTCACCCTGGAGCTTTATCCTCAACTTAGACCAGAGCTGAACTTCTAATCTTAAGGTTAGATATTCCAGAAAAATGTGTTTTTATATCCTAGAAAAGGGATGGATACAGAAGAATTTCTCCAGTTAAGTGAAACTCCAGAAAACACTGGCTGTATCCACAAAATCAAGCTCCCAACCTCCATCCCTCTCGGGCATCCGCCCCCACCCCGCCGCCGTCCTTGCCGAGCACACCCGACCAGATTCTCAGAGCTGCAATCCTGGACCTGGCCACTAGGTGGCAATATATCTACCTCCATTTTTGTTGTTTTTACTGAAAATTCAAGAGTATATTTTGCAAAGAGTAAAAAATGTCATGAAACGGTTTGTTTACTAAGATACCAATTATGTTTGGAATATTCATATGTATATTAAAGCAGCTGACTCTGCTGTTGACACCCGCCCCCCCCCAAAAAAAGAAACTCAATCACATCACTCTGGTCTACCGGCCTATAGAGTGTGAGCTGACAAACAGGGTGTTGTTTTGCGCCGCTTAGTTTATACTGGTTTGTTCTATAGCGTTGAAAACTAACGCAGTTACTGCTGTGTATTGTCCCAAATAAGGTGAAAACCCTGGCCTACAGGGTATCGTCAAAGGGAAAATTAGTGCCTGCCAAGCCCCTGATAAGAGGCTCTGTAGCCCATCCTCCTCTCATTCTCCCCCAATTTTTATTATCACCTTTAATAATTATTTATAAAAATTGTTATTATGTTTCTGTTGTTTTGATTTCTGTGGTAGTAATTTTAGAAATAATTCAATCCCCAAAAATGAACGCTTAAAGTATTACAGTCACTGAAATTTTTTTGTTCAAGTTATTTGAGTACTTTTGTTCCAGGACAGTACCGCTGAATGACCACTAAGGCTCTGAAGTGCAAACTATATTAGGGCAAACTTCTTTTCATAAAATAAACTGGAAATATGAATAAAAAATTCACACTGGATATTTTTCACTACAAAAGGGCTGTCCATAATTTTTAAAATGGGTATTAGGTGATATACAATTGTGTATTTATATCCCATTATATATACAAGTAAAGGAGTAAGACAAAGGTTTTACTTTAAAATATCAATGTGTACAAAATTCTGAAAATTACCTTTTCTTACAATTATTTAGACTCACACATTAAAAAATTCTGGATGTCAACTTAAAAAGATGTAAAGTGGTACACAGGTTTTTAAAATTCTTTAAGGGAATAAGAAAGCAAAATTTAAAGACCACTGACAAACGAGACTTTTCATTTTTTTCACTTGACTAGCATCCACTCCCCCTTTTCCTGATAATAACATCCAATTTTCCTTTGGGAAAGGACCTCTGTCCCGCTCCCAGACTACCCGATTTGATAAGCACGAACAGCAGACAGAGATGTCACACAAGCCTGTCACCACATCCTCCACCAGTGTTCCGGCTGCAGCTCCGGGGATGAACACCTGACCAGAACCTGACCAGGACCTGGCCAATGAGCTCACGCCATCCTTCCGGCTCTAGTGATTAGTTCACTGCGGGGAGGGCGGGCATGTTACAAAAGTCGAAAATCATAGAGACTCTTTCCTAGGACTTTTACTGAAATATTGGGAGGAGGTATTCCCTTTGGTTGAGGCTGGAAAAATGACAGAAGATAAGCCTGAAGAATCTGGTGGCCTCAACTGAAAGGTAGTCTGTCTAAGAAAGGACCTAACACCAAAAAAAGCAGAGTTCAGAGGTGAGACCAATTCTTGAAGGCACCTTGGGAACACCTGGACCAGACTGGACTCTCTGGTCACATGAGCCCATACATTCCCTTTCCTGCCTAAACCAGTTCGAGTGTCTGTAGCTTGTAACCAAGACAGATGCAACTACTCCCGATCCGTCCTCGATTTTTCAGTTCAAGGTGATGACCATTCCTCGGCCTCGGGTCCCGCTGCTGCCTGGCTCTGATGCTTCCCTGAGACTCTGTCCCTGGGCCTTTCAAAACCACCGCTCTTGAGTCAGGGGACCGCCATAACAACCAGCACCCTCCATAATGCCACCAGAACTGGAGACATCAAAGGCCCTAAGATGCTGCAGTTATTTCCAATGGTGGATTTGGAATTCAGGTCGCATTAAAGAATCTGTGGCGTCCTTGATCCTCCCTGTACCAAAAATATACTCATGATGGAGAAAATCTCATACGCTGCCAGGGCAACCTCTCTGGGGTTCGAGTTAGCAATGACTTTCAAAATCCAAATATGTATCAATATGCTAACCTCTGAAACCTGTCTATATGTTTTACCTGCACATATATAAAATGTCTGTGGAAGAAAACGTAAGATACTGATAATCTTGGTTCCTCAGTGGCTGAACGAAAGACATAGGATAGAGACTCTCAGTGTAGACCTTGTGTATCTTTTGATTTTTTCAAGTAATCTATTTAAAATTTGAATGAAGTTAGAGTTTGTCCAAATAAATAAAGTGTACAAATTCTTTCAATAGGCAATTTCTCAACTAGGAAATTATCTGATAGAGACCTTCGTACCAGCCCACAAAGACAGACGTAGAAAACTTCTCTGAGCAATGTTTTTAGTAACGAAATGGCTGAAAACCATTTAAACATCCATCAGTAGGAGAAGGACAACACAGTGATTAGAGGCACGGACTTTAGCCACAAATTACTAGGCTGACGAGGCTTCAGTCCCGGCGTGTGCAGGACCAGCTCAGGCCAGGTTGCAAGGGCCGACTGTTACCTGTCCCGGAATGCTGCAAGGCGGTTGATAAACTAAATAATTTTAGTCATTAATGACTAAATTATTTAAACTTACCACTAACTTATTTAACTGTAAACAAATAAATTATATTAAAAACAAAACGCAGCCCTTCCTCATTCTTCTTCCACATTTTGCAGGTGCCTGTGATGAGGTTTCTTTACCTCCGTGTTAACATGCACCTGTATGATGACGATGCAATGTAATTGTGGGCTATCACACATTACCTAGCTCCACGGCTAATGGCATTGGCAGCTGGACACCAGCGATGGTGGGACTGTTCATACCAAGGAAATCAGCAAACAGTACGATCCAGGACTTTTCTTTTAGGAGTTGTCAAACGTTTGCCAGGATACCACTGTCTTTAAGAAGATACTAAAATATATAGGACATCAAAAGATATAGAATAACAAGTGCTGGCAAGAATATGGAAAAACTGGAACCCTCACACATGGCCGACAGGAATGTAAAATGGGGTGACCACTTTGGAAAACAATCCAGCAGCTCGTTAAAAGGTTTCGCATAGAATTACCAGTTACCAGGCGATCTAGCAATACCACTCCTAGGTATCTGCCTGAGAAAAATGAAAATATACTCCAACACAAAAACTTATACACAAATGTGCAAAGCAGCATTATTCATAATAGCTGAAAAGTGGAAACAAGCCCAGTGTCCACTAACTGATGAACGGATAAACAAAACGAGACACACTCACGCAATGGAATACTATTTGGCAACAAAAACGAACGAGGCACTGATACACTACAATAGGAACGAACCGTGAAAATGTGCTATGTGAACGCAGCCAGTCACAAGACCATACATTGTAGGATTCCATTTATACGGCATGTCCAGAACAGGTAAGTCCACAGGGGCAGAGAGTAGGCTAGGGGACGCTTAGGACAGAAGAGGTAGGGGGAAGCGGGCAGTGGCTGCTGAGGGACATGGGTCTCTTTTGGGGGTGATGAAAAGGTTCTAAAGTTGTGACAACGGTTACACAGCTCTGTGATTATACTCAGAAAGCACCGAGTTGTACACTTTAAACCGGTGAACTGTATGGCATACGAATTATATTTCAATAAAGCTCAAAATAAAAATCCACAGGCCACCCCAAACATAGATTCCTGGGACCCAATTCAGTCGGGGGATAATAACAGAGAAACAAACCTCACTGGACTGCCCCCGGGACACACTGAAGAGAGAAAACTGCGATTTCCTAGGAGGACCCACCAGACCAGAGGTCCCCAACTGCAGGACTTCACGCTGTCTCTAGTCCACAGGCATGTTCAATTGCAAGCCGACATCTTATAATCATGAGTTTTCATATATTTTTTTAACCCAGCCCTCCGACATCTCTCACCCCAGAAGACGGCAGCACAGCCTGGTTCCCACGATCAGCGCCAGTGGCTGCCACACCAGGCACAAGCCCCCCAGTCGCTCCCTGTCACCTTCCTTCTACTGGGGCTGAGAGTCATTACCATTTATCATCACAGCTACCCTGTTTTTTTATAGAAGAAATATGCTTGTCTCCACGAGAGCTGCCAGGAAAATGAGAAGCTTCACAGAGCTATGTGGGCGTGCACATGGTCTTCCTGTGTCACCGGCTGACAAGGTATGTCTGTGTCAGAGCCAGCTACTCCTCCCGTGTGTCGGCCCCACTTCGGCACGTGGCCTGTTTGGCCCTGACGGGTATGGGAAACTCCTGTGTTAGATTCTAAGTGCCAGGAAGGCAAGACGATACCTGTTGTCTGTCACGATTGATCTCTGGTGGAGCACAGATTTGGCATAAAATAAAGCAATGGAGAACCATGTGATGAGGGCGGGAACGACTGCAACTGGAAGCCCATGTCCTCGAGTCACTCAACCCCCCGGAAGCCATTTAAAGCCAACAGAGCACACCTTCAATCCTTCCCAGCAATCCTTCCTTCTCTCACCCCACCGCCTTTCTGCACACAGCCTACCCTCCCCATCATGTTTAACTCAAGGCAAAGTTTACCGCCTGAGACTGTCACAGGACGGAACGGGTAAAACGCAATGGCCTGTCGCGTGGGTTCTCCAAAGCCTGAAGTCCTCCAGCCCATAGCACGCCCTCCGCTGTGGCATCGCCACTTACGTTTGATGAGGTATCCTGGGAAGTAGGCGGCGACCACATGCAGGACGGTGCAGCCATCCTGGTCCTTCTGGTTGATACGGCCTTTCCATTCCGGTTGGTGCTCCATCACCCACCTGAAGAGATGGTTTTCCCCTGAAGGGCATTAAGGCGAGTTACTGATGCTCTTTTCCGCATACAGACAACCAGCAAAGCAAATCCACGGGAAGCGCACTGGGAGAAGCGGGGGGCAAGGGGCGGGGGGAGTCCAGCACGTTGCCACTCACCCTTACAGGTGTGCGAGACACGGGAGCGCAGGAATTGAAAGGCTGAGTTTTAGAAATTCCCTAGAAGCAAAGCCTGAGACAAAGATTCCTGGCCATGTGACTTCCTGAGAGAGGGGGTTCAGGGGACGGAGAGGGAGGGGGGCAGGGCAGGGCAGGGGAGGGGAGGGGAAGGAGACAAGCAACGCTGTGGTCTCAGCTGAGTCTCCTCCGGCCTGGCCCCACAGGGAGCTCTGGGGTGTGAATGCAGCTGGAGGCAGAGGCTGACCTTCTGTACCCCGCTGGCGGTCCATGAAGACCTACAGAATGCCCCCAGGGAGGAAGGTGAGGATGACGGAGAACCTCTCTGGGATGCGGTGCCTGTGGGCAAAGTGTGATTCTCTGTCCGAGCCTCCGACACGCACAGCAAGCGGGGATGGGCACTAGTCGTAAAGAGAAGGTGGGCAGGGCGGAACAGCGCCTGTCAGGTCAGTATCTCCGAACAGATGGCTCTACTACGGGACGGTCAACAGGACATATATTTTCAATTCTCTTCCCAGCCTCCCTTCCTCGCTCCTGGGATCGAGGAAAGCCACACGCCTGTGCCAACTCGGCTGACACCACCCGTCACTATGTCAGGGTTTTCCTCGCAGAAACGAGTCAGGGAAAACTTGAAGACTTGCTCGTATCTGTGGGTATAGCTTCTACGCCCACAGGAGCTCACATAAAGTGCAGACGCGATGCGGAAACATGCCTTTCGTAACCACAGGCACACTTCTCTGGGTTTCAGGTCCCTAATTTGAAACTGGAAAGCTGGATTAGATTGCATTTAATCAAACTTTACTTAATGTTTTATCTACCAATCTCTGTATAAGAATATAATCTCTTATAGATTCCCCAATACACAAAGGGAGTAACGGCAGGGCAAATCTAGCTAAAGCAGAGACGAGGGCCCCGGTCTCCGAGCCCCTGGTCACGTCCACACCCTCAATCCCAGGGAGATGGTACAGCCTAGAAGAGAAAGACTGCCTACACAAGTTCTCTCGGCCCCTTCTGGCTCTAAAACGACATGGGTAAATGTCCAACAGTGATGCCACATCTGCTTGGAAAAGAACCACCAGCTTCTGTATAAAGCGTAAAATGCGTGTGTGTTTTAATAATGAAAATTTTTTAAAAACCAATTTTATGGAAATAGAAGTCCTTTAAAAGAGCCACGGGCAATTTGTATCAGCAATAGCCGGTGTTTCCCTGGGGATTCCACCCCCTCCCCACAGCTCTCGGCTCTCCAGGCTACTGAGAAAATGAACTTGAACCTGGAAAAAGATTACACCTGCCTCTGCCCGGGGGAGGAAACTCCACAGCTCTCCTGGGAGCTCGGTCCAGCAAGGGCTGTCTGCCCCATTCCGCGCCTCGGGTCCCAGGGCGCCACCCTACAGCCAGGATCTGTCTAGGAACACAGAATCCTTTCAGTCTGGGCCTCCAGCAGCTACGAGGTCCCCGGAGGGGAAAAAAAAAAATGATGCTGTGTCCCTGCTGCCTTCATTCATTTGAATAATCAATCACTGAATATTCAAAACATCCGAATAGCGTCTATTCAGGTGGCTAAATTCTGCCTTCACTTGAGCTCAGGAGAGTGCCAGCCCTCTGAGCTGGAAGGACACCTGGGAGAGTGTGTAACTGAGAGAAGACTCACTTGCTTGGATACAGAGCCGCATGATGGCATGAAGAGGGTACGGTCCTATAGTCTCGATACTTGCGCCAAGGGAGATGAGCCACTGGACTAACTTGGGCACCTGTTCCAGTCTGTCATAAAGTCCGATGACGTATTTCTAGAAAAGAAAACACACAGAAACCATCATGGATGTCATTATATCAGTATGAAACCTCAAACTCCTTCACCCACAAAGTTCGAAATCAGTAAAACCTGGATTTGTTGTGGCCCAAGCATAAGAATATAAATAACACATTTGCAGTTAGGCAGTTAAAAAAGAAAGTCCCAAACACAAGCCTGAAATAAAACCATATACTTCAAAAAGCCACCTTACCTCAAAGAGACTTTTCAGGGATAAGTCTGGGACGTGGATATTTCTTGGTAGCCGATCTTTTTTTGCTGACAGAAGTAGAAATGCCTGACGAGGGGAGAAAAAGAAAAGGCTGGAATAATGATGTTCTCCACATAGGTTATTAGGGCAAAAGTTATCTTAAGCTTAAAACGAACAAACAAAAAACAAAACAAAGCACCCGCCGGCCCTGTCTCATTTTTGAAGCCATCTGCCAAGCTTTTCAGCCCATGCTGTGATGATAATCCAAGTCTGTCTGTCTGGCCAACTCCCCATTCTTGCCGAGAGCTACGCTCTCTCCACACTTCCTCGAAGCCTGCTGAGGACAGGAGCAGTGGGTGTCAAGCAGGACTGCAGAGGGCACAGTGGCAGAGAGCTCTTAATGCTGAGCAAGCAGGACAATCAAATCCTTTAGAAATATCCCAATTAACTCTTTGGCACATAAGCCCCAAGTCTTTGGGGTCCATGAGACCCTGTTGAGTGATGAGCTGAGCCGCCTCCCACCAGCTAGTAAGAATTGACTGCGCACATCTCTTCTCATCTCGAAGTCCTGTAGTTGCATATTAGTAGGTTGGAATTGGCCATGGTCGAGGTATTGACGCTACAGAAATTGGCAAACACTACAATTCAGGGCTTTGTTTTCTCAGAGAGCCAGTTGTTAAACTCCTGAAGAACAGAACCCCAGAGAGGTTAAGCAAGTTTTCCTGGGTCACACAGGTAGCACGTCTTGAGAGGTCCTTTACTGAGATCATCCAGGTACACCAACAGGTCGAAGAGTTTTTAGGCTCTGGCATGGCCAAGACTGGAGGCCCGGTCTCAAAATCATCTACCCTCAAGTGTCCTCTTGCCACTAACTGAGCATAGGGCCACAATGGCTTCCAGTTTCTCTCAGTTTGGACCTCACTCTTAATGGCTCATTCTAAACAGGCCCCACTGCCGATACTCAATTCAAGATGACAGTTTGAAGTTCTGACAGTCCTGACAGCTAACCTGACTTGTTTTTTTCTTTTTAAATAAGTGCCTCTGCTTTTCCTATTTGAAAATGACCTAAGCCCCATTGCTAGTAGGATATTAAACCTGCCATTTGGGCTGGATTCCTGGGTCTTCCTGGCTGTCTGTCTTCTCAAGACCTCTTATCATGAGAACAAGCTCCCAGGAACTCACGGCCGAACAGCTTGAAACTATACCCATAACTGTATGTATATGCAAAGAGAGTCGCATCGGTTTCATTAGGCTTCCAATGGAATCCACGCCCTTCCCACAAAGTGAAGAATTCTGTATTATAAAGTCATTCAGCCTGCCTGGCTCTAGAGTCCTTACAGGTTGCCCTCGTTTCGGACACTTTCCTGGACTTCCCGGCTTTAGAAAGCCCCAGTGGGCGCTTTCTGATGACACTCCCAGCCGTGGCCAGTCCGTTCCCAGGAGCACTTACAGGCGGCGACCATCAATGATAACTACTATTCAGTGGGCACTTAACATATGCCAGGTATTATAAAAGTCCTTCAGCTCAGTTCCTGGCATATGGCAAGCCCTGAATAAATATTACCTGATATTATTATTAGATGCTCTTGGTCCATTATTTCTAGTCCTCACCAAAACCCTGAGGAAAGAGGTTTATAGCTTGCAACTTACAAATGAGAAAAATGAGGCTGACGGGGGAAATCATTAGTCCAAAACAGGAAGTGGAGGATTAGGGTTCGCAGAGGCATTCCTGTGACACCGTAGCCAGGCTTCACAGCCCACTCTGCTCCTCCACACCCTGGGTGCCTGGCCCTGGGTTCGGGTCCCACAGCCTCAAGGTAGGTTACCTCTGGGCAGCAGTCCCTTAAAACTACCCGGAAACCCTCCAAGCAGCACAGGCAGGTAATCTGAGCCCACACCGGCACACGCAGTGTACAAAGACCATGAAGACGGACACACGTTGTGTATTTTCCTCATTCCACGCTGCCATTCACGTTTGGACTTCATGTTTCTTTGATGATGATGGCAACGCAGAGCAGGGAGTGCGGCTGCCTCAAACCGGGCATATGTCTTATTATTTTGAAATAATGGAAGCTAGCTAGTTCATAGATCTCAATGACTTTCCATCTTTAATGGCATTAGAGTTAAAAAGTTATTTTGGCATAAAGATAAATAATAAATTACCATCTCCCAGGGCCGGCAGAAAACGACCATTTAGTGTGGAACGTGCGCCCCCGCGAGGCAGACGCCGCCTTTTACTTACATGCCACAATCCTTTCTTTGCCAGCTTTTCTATCACCGATTGCCACACTTCCGTTGGGAACCCAGTAGAGAAAATCTGATCGTAGTGGGGCATGAAACTTTGCAAAACAATGGGTTCACCTGGAAGAAAGTGCCATAGCTCAGAAAGTTTAAATTGGGGAAACTCTACAACATTTGGGAAAAGGCCTTCCAATTAAGACTGCACATAGACAAATGATAAATTAAATACACATGAAGTTGCAATCATTTTAAATTCGGGTGACAATCAATCCCCTACGAGTTAGCATAAGGTGAGCCAACACTCACTTAGCTTTTCTATTCACCAAATCCAGTGATATGTGTTTCTCAAACAAACCACAAGGGTGGTGCCTGTTACCTCCATTTAGGAAAGAGGAAATGGAAGCTTAAGGGAAGTTACAAAATCCACTTCCTTGAAGAAAAATGTGACAAATGCTATTCTCCCCCAACAGATGAGAAACTATCACCAGTGAGGTCAGGCTTCATGGCGTACCGTGCTGCTAGTTGATGGCGAAAATCAAGACTGGAACCCACATCAGTGTGCTCTCTTCTAACCTGGCCGCCCACCCACCGGGCATCTCATGATCCTTCACACCCCATTTCTCCAACTCAGGGAAGACAAGAACATCCAAGGAGACGGGCCAGACAGAATAACGCGGCACCTCTTCCAGGGTTATTAATTTCCAACAATAAGTAAATATCAAAGTAACTACATATTAGGTGCAAGGGTACAAAATTCCTCTAAGTATATTTTTCAAAATTTAGGAACTGGGCATGGGCATACGTTCCCACTCCAAGGAGGAGTACTTTGGTAGAAAAGTATGGGATGCATTGCCCTAAGAAGTCCTGTTAACTGATCCCTCTAATGATGGGGAAAGAATGGAAACCATCCAGATTTCTTCAAGGGACAGTCACCAAGAGCAGGTGTTTGGTCAGCCTGACTTCTGACAGAAGAAGGATTTTCAGAAGACGCAGAGGAGACAATGAAGAAGTACACGGAAGGGACACGGTATCAGGCTCTGAAGCTTCCCCACATCAGACTTACTGCCCATGGTGGTGAGGACTCCAACGAGGAAATCGGCAAACTGGCTCTGATCGCTGCTGCCTTGCAGGAGCTCAAGGCCCTCAAAAAACATGCGAGCAGCTTCATAATGCTTGAGCAACCGCAGCAAGGAATAGCCGGCTCGGTAGTAACCCTGGACGGGGGAAAACGGAAATCCTTTGCAATACCCGCCGCTTCTCGCGGGCTGCTGAAGGGAGGAACAAGGCTGGTGACGTGGGAAATGGGCTTTAGAATCTCAGCTCTACATAAACACAGATTTCTAGCAGGCACTGCACACACGGTTGCCACGTCAGATTCTGTGCCACATTTTTCCTGTCATTCTCTAACTGCTAAGAAAATAATCACTTTCAAACCCATGACGTACGCAGCAACTAACACATGACACGGAGAGAGAAGGAAGTTGACCTGCTTCCAATTACTTGTGTGGTTTATTTATTCAGGCCTCAAATCATAGCCTGAGCAAGAAGAGAGGAATGAAAAAAATGCCGCGACTATGGTGCTCTGAGAAAGAATGAGATTGTCATGTAAGCACAGGAGTCGTTCCCTGCTCCTTTCAATCAAAGTAAACCTGATTTGCACGGGGCACATAGGGGGAAAATTGCAATCACAAGCACTGAGATTTACGGAGCTACACATTGTAGGCAACATGCACCAGAGGCAAAAATTTTTTTTTAATTTCTGTAGCAAGAGGAAAATTATAATGACTAATACAGGAACATGGCTGGTGATGCAAAAGGCTTCCCATGCATCCTGTACTGTAGTTTGAGTAAAAACAAAATGATCTATTGCCTTCCCCACTTTGACCATCCAACTGCATTGGTGCTTAAAATTCCGCTTAACGCCAAATCCTTGATTATTTGTTAATTTGTCTTAACCTTCATTTGTAAGTCTAAACTTTATATAACAATCAGAAAAAAAGAAAAAAAAATGTGTATTTTTCCCAACCATACAGGCTGGTATAGAATTTCCCATTTCTTTGACTTCCTCAGATTTAAGTCTCATATTTTTATTTTAGAGAGGGGTGAGGCCACCCCAAAATATGAGAAAGGAGGACTACAAAAATCCCCTCTCCCGGGGAATTTTTATGGCCATGAAGAAGACAGAAAGTTGGCACTGAGATGAGCCTGCAGAAACAAACCTTGTTAAGACAGCCCTTCTCTTCCATTAGTTTCCCAGTATATGTATTTCTCCACAGTTCACAGCCCCTAAAAGTCTTTAAAACACTGTCCTTTGGCTTGTCGTGTCTCCACAATTTAATTGCTCTTTGTTAAAATGGTATATAAGCTGTTTGGCCTATCCACTTCTTTGGAGTCATCAATTCTTTTCTCAGAAGGCTCCCCTGTCATATAAAAATTAACATCAAATAAAATCTGTATGCTTTTTTATGAGACTTCTGGTCAAGATGGAGGCATATATAAACACACTTCACCCCCTCACACAACTACAGAAAAAATTACAACTAGACCACAAAATAAATATCACCCAGAATCATCAGAAAATCTAGCTGTATGGAAGTCTGAAAACCAAGAATTTAAAGAAGCCACATTCACCCAGACAGGTAGGAGGGCAAAAATGTGGAGACAGGCGGAGAGGTGTGGCGTGGCACCTAAACGGGCAGTCCCACATTCACGTGTGGTACATAAAAATCGGGACGGATACCTCGGGAGCAAGGGATTCCAGCCCCAAACCAGACCACCCAGCCCAGGGTTCCAGCACCAGGAAGATAAATCCCTATAACTTCTGGCTGTAAAAACCAGTGGGGGTTGGGGTGGCAGAAGATACTGCCAGATTTTCAGGAGACTCCTCTTAAAGGGCCTGCACAGACTTAGAATTTATGCGGACGCAACCCCTCTTGGATTCAGCACCAGGGCAGCTGGAAGGGCACCAGTTGCATACAGGGAGAAAGTGAAGTAACTGGAAACAGGGTAAGTGCCGGGCACACCTCCGGATGCCAGGTAGCGGCACTGTCCCCTCTCCAAGCCCTCCCCCTACACAGAACTACAAAGTGGTGAAGCAAGTTGCCCTGCCCTGGAGAATACCTAAGGCTCTGCCCCACACAACTTACAGGTACCTTTTCTATAATACACCATACTACTAAAATGGGGAGTCAAAGCAGCTCTGCCTAATACACAGAAACAAACACAGAGAGGCTGCCAAACTAAAGAGACAAAGAAATATGGCCCAAATGAAAGAACAGAACAAAACCCCAGAAAAAAAACATTAAACAAAATGGAGATAACCAACCTATCAGATGCAGAGTTCAAAACACTGATTATCAGGATGCTCAAAGAACTCACTGAGTAGGGCGATAGCAGAAAAAAGACCCAGGCATGGGTCTTTAATGAAGGTTGCATTAAGTGAAAAAAGGAATAATGAAGGTTGCATTAAGTGAAATAAAAATCTACAGGGAGTCAATAGTGGAGGGGATGAAGCTGAGAATCAAATCAATGATTCGAAATATGAAGAAGGAAAAAACATTTAATCAGGACAGCAAGAAGAAAAAAGAATTTTTAAAAAAAGAGGATCGTATAAGGAGCCTCTGGGGCATCTCCAAACATGTCAACATCCGCATCATAATGATGCCAGAGGGAGAAGAGGAAAAGCAAGAAACTGAAAACTTATCTGAAAAAATAATGAAAGAAAACTTCCTTAATTTGGTGAAGGAAATAGACGTACAAGTCCAGGAAGCACAGAGAGTCCCAAACAAGTTGGACCCAAAGAGGACCACACCAAGACACATCATCATTAAAATGACAAAGGTTAAAGATAAAGAGAGACTCTTAAAAGCAGCAAGAAAAAAATCTGAGTTACTTACAAAGGAGTTCCCATAAGACTGTCAGCTGATTTCTCAAAAGAAATTTTGCAGGCAGGAGGGGACTGGCAAGAAGTATTCAAAGTGATGAAGAGCAAGGCCCTACAACCTAGATGATTCTATCCAGCAAAGCTGTCATTTAGAATGGAAGGGCAGATAAAGTGCTTCCCAGATAAGATAAAGCTAAAGGAGTTCATCATCACCAAGCCATTTTTACATAAAATGTTAAAGGGACTTATTTAAGAAAAAGATCAAAACTGTAAACATTAAAATAACAACTAATTCTCAGCTATCAACAACTGAATGTAAAAAACAAACTAAGCAAGCAACTAGAACAATAACAGAATCATAGATATGGAGGTCGTTTGGAGGGTTATCAGCTGAGGGGAGGAAAACGGGAAGTGGGGAAGGCGCAGGGATTAAGAGGCATAATTAGGAGGTACAAAATAGACAGGGTGATATTAAAAATAGTATAGGAAGTGGAGAGAAGCCAAAGAACTTATATGCACGGCCCATGGACATGAACTAAGGGGGGCCACTGCTGGAGGGAAGGGGGGTACCAGGCGGAGGGGGGCAAAGGGAGAAAAATTGAGACAACTGTAATAGCATAATCAATAAAATATAATTTTTAAAAATCGGTATGCTTTTCCTCTTGTTTGTCTGTCTTTTATCAGGCATATTTGCAGGGCCCTAGGCCACTGAACCAAAAGAGAGTGAAAAAACAGGTTATTTTCTTCCTCCACTATGGAGGACACTCAGGGGAGGGATGAGCTGAGGGATAAAGGAAGAGTGAGACACCCAGAAGCTCCAAGGAAAAATGGGGGATTGGTCCTGATGGCTCTGCTATCAGGGGCTGCTGCAGATGTGGTCCCTCCAGGAAAAGCCCGGAGCATCATCCAGGACCTCATGCACCCTGTTGGCCACAGCCAAGCCTCCGTGCCAGGAAAGCACGCACACCCCAACTAGTCTCCACCCTATCCCAGGAACAGGACGGGAAAATCCTAAAAAGTCTTTGGGCAGAGTTCCACAGGAATGCATTACCATTTTCAAAAAGATTCAGTAATTCCTAAAGTATCCATCCTCCACGAGAAGAGGTTTACTGTAAAATATACAAATCCCTCCCTCAAGGCTGGCATACTTAGGTTGAGCCTTTCCACCCACTTCCCACTGCATTGTTTCTAGAGTCATACACAAAATGCAAACCCCTGAGAACATAAGGCAGACTCCTATTTACGGAGTGTCAACAACCACACTCCTTGTCTACTTAATCCCTGAAACAAGTCTAAGGTACTGGTATCATCTCATTTTACAGCTGAGGAAAGGAAGGCTTAGAGAGGGAGAAGTGACTCACCCAAGCTGCTGAAGCCAGTCCGAAGGCACGCGAGGGAGGAAGGGCTGGTTTCTCCCCACTTGATCGTGGAGCCTCTCTATAAACTGTCTATACCACTAACCTGACACTTAAGTGTTCATTGCCTCAGAGAGCCCCAGAATGTAATTTAAGGCCTCTGACTTTGCACATGGTTTTCGTCTCCCCAGCTTGACTGTGAATTACTCAAGGTCTGGGAGGGTGTTGCCCACTTCTTTTGTCTGCCTCGACGCCAAGAACTGGACGGTGCCCGGCTGAGAGGGCACTCAAGGCATTTTAGCTGAAAAAACAATCAAACGATTATTTCTTGACCTTTGTTAACAACCTTAAAGCGCCTTACTAACCTCTCGCACTTCCCTGATCCCTCCAAAGGGCCTTATTTCTACTCTAAGAAATGCTACCTCAAGAATCAGCATCACGTTGTCCACCTAGCTTGCACCTGAAATAGAGCTCTGCTAGAATGAGACTTGGGAGCAGCCAAGAACATGGACTGTGAATTTTGGTGTAGCTACTTCAGAACAAAATGAGCTCCAAGAGGATCTCCGCTGCACTCCACCTACCAAGAGGCCCAGCTCTGCACCCCCCTGTGAGCGCATGTCAACACTTGGCCATCATGGTTTTCATTTTCTCTGGGTACCACTCACATGCCCATGGACATCCGTGTGAAATACGAAGAGAGTTGAATGAGGAGCAGTCCCATTTTAAAAAGAAGGGAGGGACAGAGGCAGGCTTGGGAGGGAGTTGGCAGCTGCACCGAGCCGTTCCTTGCACCCTACCTTCACGTAGGACGGATCCCACTCCAGACATTCCTTGGCAGCCTCAAAGGCTTCCTTCCATTTCCTGAGGTTGTAAAATGCATTGGATTTGTTGCACAGTAGCACAGCCAACTCCCTGGGGGGAAACCTGTGAGAAAGGACAAGCTGGTAGTCGTTAAAATTATCTTCCTGCAAATATAGAAAACAATCCTTGAAGGCACCATTTTGGTGCTGACTGTGGCCATCATGATGAGGTTTCAGCAGGAAATGTCCCAGTTTTATCTCTCAGCGCTGACCCTTGTTGACCCAGAGAGAGTCCGAGGCACTTGCAAGGTGTATAGATCTGTCCCTCCTCACTCCCAAATCCTCCACTCCCTTTTAATGACAAATGTTCTCAACACCTCGGTTCCATTTCCTGCTGATCACCAATGGCCACCTTAGAGACCACTGGTGAACATGCTGCAAAAATGGCGACTGTTCCTAGGGACGGAGAAGATGGGAGTTGCCCACTGAGCCTTAGCAGAGTCCAGACATGGTGTAAACATACACACGTTCCTGCTGCGTAGAGGCCAAGCTTATCACAGGAAGGGTCTCTCAGAACACACGACCACGCCAGCCCCACGGATCCACCGTGAGAGGCCCAGGACAAGTGCTGTTCTGTTACGTTGGCAGGGCCGCCCGAACGCTGGCAGAACCCAGAGCCAGGGTACAAACAGAGGCCCACACACCATGTGGCTGGTCTGCATTGCCCAACAGAGTAACCAGTGGCCGCATGTAGCTGATTAAATTTAAATTAATTAAAATTAAATGAAGTTTAAAATCCAGCTCCTTCGTTGTATTAGCCCCATTTCCGTACTGAGTAACCACCTTCACAGAAAGTCCTCGTCTAAATATTTGAAGGCCACAACTCAACTAAAAACTGTTCAATAAAATATGTTCTACCCTCAAACTGAACTAACAAGCAAAACTGAGACAGACTCATAGATGGAGAACAGATGACAGCTAGTGGGGGGGACAGTTCGGGGTGGGGAGGGATTGAGCGAAGAAGAAAAGGGCTCATGGGCATGGACAACAGTGTGGTGATTGCTGGGGGCATGGGCGGAAAAGGGAACTAAATGTTAAGTGCAAAAATATAATAAAGATTAAAATATATATATATCCTACCCTCCTAACTCATAATAACTGGAAAGCAAGGTTCAAATTTAGAAGTGCGGGCCCTGTGTCAGGGCTGGGTGAGCCGGGCCTGTGGCCCTGCCCACTCTCTCCTCTCTCTCCAGCTCATCCTTCATCCTGCCCTGCAGGAGGCACAAGTCCAAGCTCTGTCACACCCCTGACCTTGGCCAGCCTTCAGAAGAATGGGTGCAGGTAGGGGGCGTGTGCGGGTCCTGGGAACAGGGTTCATGGGCAGAAATTCCAGCGTCCCAGCACCCACGGTGTGGACAAAAGGAGGCAAAAGGGCTCTGAGTGGATAACGTGCTGGCCCCACGGACTCCTGCCTGTGCGGAGCGGGGCAGCCGGGGGAAGGCAAAGGGGTCCCTCTGACGTGTGGCAGCACAGGGGCCCTCTTGCCTGGATCTCAGGGTAATACAACGGCAAGGTTACTGCTGAAATCGGGTCGAAAGAAGAAGGAAAGCACAAATGCTATCACGACATGTTAACAGAAGCCCAGGGGCCACTGAATTCAAGACACATGGGGA
>PVJD01005573.1:0-113374 GCA_004026545.1 Mormoops blainvillei | reverse complement strand
CACAGGAATGAATACTGAGAGCACATAGCGGGACAGTTTAGGCTATAAATATCTCTTATTATAAAACATTTTTCATTGGACAAATGTAATAATAATAAATATTTAGCACACAACAAGTGCTGAATATTGGATGGGAACAGGTACTATTCTAAGAGCTTTTCATGTGCTAACTCAGTGAATACTCCTAACAATGCTGGTAGGTTAATATTACTCTCCTTGCTTTACAGAGGAGGTAACCGAGGCACAAATTGCTTTAAAAAACTTATTCAAGCTTGTACAACTAAGGAAGGATAGAGCATGAATTGCAACGTAGACAGTCTGCTTGCAGGGTAAGGTTCTAGACCACCAAACTGTATTAATTATGAGCAATTATTAACAACCTTTCCAGAGATGCTGAATATTAGCCTCTCAGGGAACTGGAAACAAGGTGGCATGGTGGGCCTGGTTGCGGGTGACAATGTTCTCTAGGCAGGCATACCAGAGAAGGCAATGGGTAACTGCTGAGTAGAGGCTCAGGTCATTTCAGAGGCCAGAGGCCTCCTGTCGATGGACTTAGCCAGAGCAAATGCCCAGGAAGAGTCTAAAAGGAGCCAAGAAGGGCAGCTGTTTCTTGAAACAGGGCCACTGCTTAGAGCCGAACAGGCTGTGGCCTGTACAGAGACACTCGGCTTAGAGATGAGAGAGACTGAAGTCCAGACTCTGCCTGCCAAGACATGTACTTACGTGTCTATCCTAAAGAAGCCCAAAGAACCAGCGGCTACCCAAGCTGTGGTGCCTTGAAGCTCTATCTGCCCTGAGGGGGCACCTTTTCCAAATTGCACAATGGAATCTTATAGACCAGCCCTCAGCCCAGCTAGACCCAAAAGAGTGGTGCTGCCCTGGAGCTCAGGAAGGTGTCCGAGGCCTACGAATTCTCTTTCCTTGGTCTTGATCGTTTGGCTCAGCCCATCTCTATTTGCAGCTTAAGTGCCAGGCCTGGGGCCAGTGATGAGCTCCTAACTATAGCTGTGGAAATAATGGGAAAACTGAAGAGAAAGAGATTTAAAATGTGACCAGAATTTAAAAATCTAACATATGTTGAGTCTCTCTAAATTTTGGTGACCTGTGGAAAAACCCACATAGCAACCTTAAAGTTTTCTCTACCCAGCTTAAATTGAGGTCAATATGTAAAAGAAGATAAACATGAAGACGCCAGCACCAACTTGGTGCATCAGCAAAACATGAATCGAATGTGTGGCCATCCCGTGTCCGAGAACAGGTCTCCCTGAGAAGCTCAGGAAATACCCGGGGTCCATGTTGATACAGCGTCTGCAGGGGTTCCAGGGACAGAGGCCTGCTTTTTAAAGGCCAATTCCCCCCGTGAATTTTGGTGAATGGAGATATGGATTTTAGCTGGGTGTAGCACTTACCCGCCGCCCATGAGTCCTATGTCTGTTTCATCTCTGTATCCCTCTCTTCTCTCTTCCTTTTCCAGCCAGTGCTTAGCGTGGTGCCTGTTGTAGATGGGTTCTCCTTCCCTGCTTGCTGCCACAGATGCCTGGATCATTAGTCTGTAACAGCTCCATAGGGCTCCACTGTGCTTGGGTCTTCCCAGTGCCAGCCCAGCAAGTGAGGGGTTTATCTAGGGAGAGCATTGCCCACAGTTGAATATTCAAGGTGTGTCAATCTGGGCTTTTAACAAACCAGCGGGGAAAAGCAAGTGTAATTTCTCCTCTTGGTTTTGCCTCAAATACATTGCAAATTGGAATCACTTCGTGTCCGAAGGCTCATTAGAAAACGTTTCTGAGAGGCAACGCAGCCCATTAAGGCTCATTCTGAGGAGCGATTTTATGTTCTTCACATTTGTGTCTATATTTGTTAAAGATCAAGTTCAATTTTTGAAATTGCCAGATGTCTTGGCTCAGCTACAGATCTAAGTCAGAACTCTTGGGGGATACCCCACTTGGTATTAATAAAGTTTTCCTCCCATTTTAAAAGCTCAACATTTTAGCCAAGGGAATCATTATTGCTGCTTAAAACCCAGAATTGCAGATTGAATTAATTTCATCAAAATTATTTTCTGTAAAATGACTGATCTCAAATTTCAGTGAATTTAACTGATCTCAGCTGCCTCATTTGGTACTGTGGTAACCGGGTGACTTTCTGGTTGTAGGCTAATTCTTGGAGTTTATCGCTGGAGCTCTCTCCTTCCTTCTCGCTCCCTCCCTCCCTCCCTCCCTCTCTCTTCCTCCTCATTTTCAGTCTCTGGCATTTTAGTTCCGAGTTGTAAATCGCAGAGATTTGATCTTTGAAGCAAACTAATATGTTGTATTATGATCTCCAATTTTCTACGAGGAAACCAAAGCAAAGCTAAGAAATAAGACCAAGTCCAGTCCTTGGACCAAGTCCTCCTTATGTCCAGTAAGTCCACACCTCTCTTGTAATGGGCCAGGTCAGATTCTCTGGTCTCGGGCAAGTAGTCCCCTGGGTCCTTAAGCTTGAGGAGGGTAGATGGCTCCTTGGAGTGGCCAGAAGCAGATGAAGCCAAGAGGTCAAGTGGAAACTGTGTGCAAGGAACAGTTCTGAGGGTCAGAAATATGCTTAGGACCAAAGGCAAGTGAGAGCCTGAGGAAAGATTACAGAACCAAGAAAGCTCAGAAGACAAAAATAGCTTAGGGAGGAAGAGGGATGCAGAGAGCAAGGGTAGAATGCTGCTGAGTCCAGATGCTGGGCTAGAACTGTGAGGGCGTCCACAGCTCTTCTCTCCTCTTCTCTTCTTTTCTTTTCTTTTTTCTTTTTTGAGTCCTAGCTTTGATGATAGCTCTGTCTGGTTCAAATGCACTTGCTAGATGCAGTGGCATCACAATTACAGCATTTAGGAAAGGAATGAGACTTCCAAACCCTTGAAGTTTCAGTGCCACAGAGCAGTCATAGGATACATTGTATATTAACTGGTCCCCAATGCTTCATGCAGTTGGTAGATGTATTTATTTGCTATTAACAGTTGGCCATAGAATTTTTCCAGGAAGGTAAGTCCAGAAGCCTTTGAATCAAACCAGCCAAATAAATGAACAAAGAAAGGAATAATACTGCAAGTTCTGAGAATAGAACTTCTAAGTATTGTAGAGCTTAATGAGGCCTTTAGAAATTAATTCTTCCAATTAAGCTCATTGTAACCGATGGAAGTAACCAAGAGACCAAGTGACACCAGCCGTTTGGTGACGCTCCCTGGACTCAAGACCAGCTCTCCTGGCTATTTTGGATTTCTTTATGGCTGCCCTTTTGTGACAAAGTTTTAACCCTTACCATCTTAACATTTTGATGGCATTTGTTTTTAATGCTGATCCAAAGTCTCAGTGGAAACGCTCATTAGAAATTCTGTACGTTTGGAACATTATTTTGACCCTTTCAGAGTCACAGTCTCAAAGAAGGTTCGCCTGCATCTATCATGTACCTTCTCTCACTCTCGGATATGGCGCTAGAAATGCTTGCCTCAGCTAAATGGGGCAGACGGGCCCAGCGGCCAGCTGGGAGGCAGCTATTTCTGGCCCCGTATTTGAAATGGGGCCGACCCTTTACCAAATCTGTGAGCTATGCGAGGTTTTCTTAACCTTTCGGCCACTGCAACATAAGGAAACCAGAGGTGCCCACATCTCAGCGTTTGGGGAAGTTTAAATGTAAAACAGGCAAAAGTCCTTCGCACTGTGACATGGTACATAATAACTGCTTAAAAGTATCGAGTGACCCATGTTGGTGTTATTGTTTATTCACTGGGGACATTTAAATGGAAAGATTGAAGGTTAGTGAGAATATCAAAAAATTGTCTCAAAGTGGTTTCCTTTAGACAAAGAAACAGTAACACTGCACTTGCTCACAACTTGCTACCCGTGTAGCTTTAAGCAAATGTCTCATTCTGTGTGAGCCTCACTTTTCTTAATGGTATAATAAGAAAGATGCTTTCCCTAGTTGACGAGCAGTTTCAAGCCTTACTCTGGATGCTCTACAGTCTCCCTCCCTCTCCTACCTCCTTAAACTCCTACAATGGTTCCCCAAGTGATTTTTCCCCCTATGGCCTCTCAAGATCCCCTCCCGGCAATTTGCCTTTCTCCTTCCCTACACATGGCCGTGACTCCAGGACAGCCCTGTCGGTCTGCCTCATGACTGCTGCGTCCTGAGCAGGCCTGGGTTTCTTTCGTCTGCTCGGTTGCAGGCCCATGGTCCTTTGGGAGAAACCCTGGGAAAGCATTGCTACCCAATTACTGAAGGGGAGACTGACCTTGGACCTTCTGTAAAAGGGTGGGCAGGGCCAGCCTCATGGATGTGTGACATGTGCCGACTCACAGGGCCCAGAAAGGGCTCCCAATCTGATTTAATGTTCTGTTGACATCATCTTTAAGTTCTTTACAATATTTAATTTGTGTTAAATTCTTAATAAATTTTGAACAAGGGGCCTCCCATTTTCATTTTGAACTGGGTCCCACAAATTATGTAGCTGATCCTAGGTTACGTGGAGTGTGAAAGTTTGACGATGCTGAACTTGTTGATCACTCCCTGCCTGAATGGCCCGAGCACGGGGATGGATTTGTTGAGGGGCGTGGGGAGGAAGGATGCTTCGGAGCCCATAGTGGAAGACACACCTTGGTGGCCATAGCAGGGAACACTTCAGGGATGAGACTCAGAGGATCAGAGGCCCTCTGTAAAGGACCTTGTGGAAAACAGAGAAGGCGGCAGATTCCTTAGCTTCTGGACCACAAAGGGGCCTGTACCTGGATTCTTAACAGCTTAACATTCCTTCAAAATGAGGTGAGGATAAAAAAAATAGCACTAATTATACAAGCATGCCCAGGATAGATTTTTGTGGAAAATAGTTGAACAACATAGAACTCACAGAGTAAAGCACGTTGGAGAGCCTTCTTTCAGACTATTTAATGTGTATTTTCCTATTTGATGAGCGTAAATCTAGCCACACAAATTCAGATGTTCAAGAAATACCATGCTTTTCATTTTCTGTAACTCAGTGTCACGTCTGATTCCAACCCCGCACTCTGTCAAGCCGGCAGAAAATGTAATTGCAGACACTTGGAGCTCCGCCATCGCACCGAGCCAAGTGGTGTGTCTCATGCAGAGCTGAAACATGGCAGGTGCCCACGGGGTTTTGGTGATTGGCCCCCACAGCGTACTCTTCAGTGGCCCCTTGTCCCTGCCCTCGTGGTCTTCCTAAATTATGGCTCTCCGCTGCCCCGCTACTATGCTCAGAGCAGGAAACTCTGCAAAGGCTGCAGACCCAGAGCCCAAGGACCGGTCAACACTGCTGCCTCTCCCAGCTCTGCCCCTCCCAGGACTGCTAGGGAGTCGGGCTGGGCTCCCCACCTGGGACCCTCAGATTGCTCCCTTCCCACTTAGCCTGGGGGGCTGTCCTTTCTCTAGGGCTTTACCCTGAGGTGTCTTCCTCTGCTCAAAGACCTCACACCTTTCCTCCGTGAGGTCTGATACACCTCTGGCACAATAAGAAGAATTCTTGGACGGCAGGTTACTTTTGTTTCTGCCTTACTCAAGTCCCTGGCTCTAGGAATTACGGAGCTTAGCTACCTGTTTGAGATATGAAGAAAAAGCGATGAGGGGCTAGAGGGAAGGCACGTACAAATTATGCACACACTGTGTTCTCATTTTATGCAAGCATATCCTCCCCTGAACCTGTCCCTCCCATAGTTTTTTGCATTTCAGCTAATGGTCACTTCATGCTTTGATTTGCTTTGGAAAAAAAGAGAACGACCACCTTTTTTCATACTCCACACTCACTCCACAGCTAAATCCTATTTACTCCACCTTGAAAATGTTGCCAGACCTCAATCAGTTCTCCCTAGTTCCCTTGTTACCATCCCAGACCAAGTCACCTGCATTTTTTTTTTTTCTGGATCATTTTATTAGCCTCTGAAATGGCCTGTCTGCTTCCATTTCTGCTCCTCGATAATCTGTTCTCAACACAGTAGCTGGAGTGGACCAAGTGAAACAGAACTCAGATCATGCCACGTTCTCTGCCTAACACTCCATTGGCTTGTTGTCTCACTCAGCACAAAAGCTGGAGTCTACAGAATGGCCCCAGAGCTCTACATGAAGTGGTCCCTGGTACTTCGTTGTCTGATATCCACTGCTCCTTTTTTTGCTCTCTCTGCCCCATCCCAGGCATGGTACCCTTGGCACTGGCTGCTCCCCTTGCCTGGAATTCTCTCCCCCAGAGAGCCACAGCCGCCCTCACCCCCTTCAGGTCTCTGCTCCTCCGTCACCCTCTTCAACTGGCAATGTCCTCTCCCCAGGCACTCCTTTCCCCCTACACTGCCTTTTTTTCCCTCCATGCTCTGTATAATCACCCGATATATGGCTGATTTGCTTCATGTCTGTTTCATCCCACTATATGGCAACTCTGGTAGGATAAGGACTTTTGCTATTTTGTTCACTGTGGTTGCCCTAACACTCAGGACATTGCCCGGCACACATTTAGGAGCCTGATAGACAATTGTTAAATCAAGGACTAAGTGAATGATTGCACAGAGAAACAGTATTTCCCGCCCCTGTGTGTTCTATGAACTCGATCACACTATAGCAATGCTTCTACAACTTGCTATTTTTTTGTTTAATAATAGATTTTGATGCTCTTTCCATGACAGTACATAAAGAAACACACCATCCTTTTTTAACAGCTGCAATAGGATGCCATGGTACAGCTATAACGAAATGTGTTCAACGGGTTTTTCCACTGATGGACTCGTTTGCAATTTTTCTCTATTACTAACAATGCTGACTCTGTGTGCGTTCAGAATATTTCTGTAGGATAAACACTCAGAAGTGGAATCACTTGGTGAAAGAGGTAAAGCAAATTTTGACAACCTCATTTGCATTTCTACTTTGTTTTTCCTCCTAGGTGAGAATGCTTATAATCGTGTACTTTTTTTCTCCCTCTTTGCTTTTCTTCCCCCCTTACCCTTGGTGGGGAGAACATTTCAATAACTTGCTGGTGGCAGTACAATTGGTGAGAGCACACTATTTTCAGCTGCTATCTATATGTGAGCAGTGAGTTTTGCGGAATCAGCTGTGATGAATTTTCTCCTTCTCTCAACTCCTTCGGCATTTAAAATCTGCACTACCCAAATTGGGGCTTGATTGTACATTCTCTCATATTGTTTCATGGAATTAATCTCACTCCTCCACTAGACAATTAACTCTTTGATGGCAGAAGTAGTGTCTGTTAGTCTTAACGCACTTCTGCATTCCCATCTGGGTCTAACTCAGCGCCAGTCATGTTGACAGTGTTCACTGGACACTTAGACAATTGTGTCTTCAGTGCAAATAAACCTCTGGTTTATGGCATAGTGGGAGGTTTTAGAGTGGTCACAGTGTTTGAGTAGAGCCTTAAGGGAAGACTTGAAGGTTTCCAGTTAGTCAAATCAGGGGAGAATGTTCCAAACAGAGGAAAAGGAATACACAAACCCATGGAGCTGTGAACAGGAATGGTGGGGTTGAAGAAACCACAATGACTCTCCATGATAAGAGCTTACATGGCAGGTAAGGGACTTGCCTGAGATGAGTTGGGAGGAGGAGACTGAAGCTTGCTTTTTTTTTAAAAATTATTTCTTTCATGGAACCAATGAGTAACCTAGAAATGTTTAGAGATCCCTTCTGGGTGGGAATGTATCCTGCCATTACACTTTCCATGAACCTCGGTGGCCATGTATATTAAACGTACCTGAAAATTATATGTGCTTCTCCTTTTTCTCTTCCAACTGGCAGTTTTAGACTTTACCTTACAATCATTTAAGCACTTATACAACTTCATTATTTTTCTTACATTCAAAGTGAATTTTTCAAAAGAGGTATAAATATTTAACAACTGACTCTCTGGGAGAACAATGCCTGAGTTTGCCAATTTCTGTAGTGTAAATATTCCCACCATGGCCAATTTCAGGTTACCTGTATGATGTTACTGATTACAGAGTTGGAAAGAGGTGAACACCATCAGCTGTGTGAGTCAGCTCTGCACACAACTAGTTGTATGAAGCCTGCTTCTGATGAACTGTGACACCATGATAATTATTGAGGATGCTTTTGATCACAAGGCCAGAAACCCAGTGTACCTGGCTGAAGTGAAATAAACAAGTTCCTTGCCCCTATAATCTGATTTGGCTGGAGGAAAACAGGAATACCTGGATGCCGGGGCTCCAGGCCACCAAAGCCCTCTCTCTCATTCATATCAATTTCTCAGCTTTATTATCAACAGATAAAAGCTCTGTCTTGTCCCTGATTCAGGTAAAAGAGTCACAGGGAAAAACTGACCTTGGACCTTTCCCTTTGGCTATTACTGAGGGACTGGGTCATGAAACTTTTATTCCAACCCCACAGTTTTTTTGGAGGAAGAAGTTCCTCTAATCAAAGAGGACAAATAAAGCAACCCACGGAGCACCCTAATGCTGTGTATGCTATAGCTGGTGATAAAATATTTGGCTTTCCTTCAATGGGTTGAGATGAAGATACAGAAGGTCCTAAATTCTTTTTGTTCCCTAGGGGACCCCAACAGCGCTAGACATCTGTATTTGGCAGATATGAAGCAATTCACTAAAGAGAAGCTCCTCAGTTTCCAAATCACTAAAATTAAAAGCCATTTGATGTTCATTTAGGGTTATGGAGAACCACTTCTGCCTCTAAGAAGTAGCTTAAGTCTTTTACTTCAAGAGACTCCCAAAGCAATTCTTCTGCCGGAGGGTTGCAGTGGGCAACTAGTCAGATATTAACAAAGAAGGGAGCCAGGCATCTAATTAAGCTGGACTAACTAGGAAGGGTAGCTTCACAGTCATTTCTGACATCCAAGTTGACAGGAAAGACCAGCTTTCCAATCTCACCAGGGAACAACTGTCCTGCTCCCCCAGATAATGGGGGAGGGGTTAAAGTGAGGGGGAAATTCCTCTGCTAAGACATGCATGGTAGCAGCCAGGATGGGGACCGTGAAGGGCAGGAGTCCAGCCTCGGACAATGTGAGAAAAAGACCGGATAGGATGAGGTCATGAAACCCGGGAAGGTCCAGGAAAGGGATTGCATAGGGGGATGCGCCAGCAAAGCCCTGGAAAGCTCCAAGAAAGAGACTGGATAATTTGAAAGAAAGCTTACACGTTCCCAGACCCAAGGAAATATAACAAACAAAGGCCCGTCTGGTAGCACCCTTGCACAACCTCCCCCTTCAGCAACCCTGTGGGCCAAAGCATAGCACTGACCACGGGCAGGACAGGAACAGAAGTGGTGCTGAACTAATGAAGCTTTGGATGCCAGGTTAATGGCATGGTAGCTCTGGCTCCTGAGCTTGGTGGGGACAAGTGTGGGCCTGTGGCCCCCGGGGGCTGGACTACTTCTGTAGCAAGATGGAGTGGAGCCACCTGGTCATGGATGAGGCAGTGTGGCCACCTCTTCAGGGGTATCCGTGCCCTGCACGCCCTTCCATTAAACCCTGCCGCTATACCTCCAATCCTCCTATGCATGAATCCCTGAAATGCTTTTCCTGCAATCCTGCGTAAGAATCCAATTTTTCCGGCAACATTTGTGTGTGCTATTTCTTATGTAATAGCCTGGTATTTTTGTCTTCTTACAAAGCTGAGTGAGGGCAGAATTTATGCTCTTTATTTGTTTGATCTCCTCTCTCTGGCACCTAGTTTTGTAAATGCAAGGATGATTAAATGCCTCCCTTGAGAAAACATGAGACCACTCCCATATAAAAAGCAGAGAGGGCGGGGTATTACTCTTCATTACTTGATCTTGAGGTATAAAAAAATAGTATGCTGACACGAAAGGCGCTAAAATCACTCTTTAATAATTAGTGTAACTTTTTAGGTCAGGAAAGAACATTACAGTGTTTGAAGATCTTTGACTGCAGCAGCCTCACGTCATCCTAAATACAATCCTGGGTGGCCAGCAGGGAAGTTCACACCCACATTTTGTAGACAAGCCAGCATGTGAGAACTGTTTGGCACCTTAAAGATCATTCAGTTGTATCGCTTTCCTGTTACAGCTGACCTGCTCAGGAGCTAACTACGCGCCCACAGTCCCAGGGCTACCTGGCAGCCAAATCAGTGCAGGGGCGCAGGTTTCTGCCCCCACAACCGGGGCATCACAACACGAACACTGCTGCCTCACAGCCAGTGTCTCAACAGTTCGAAGTCACTACGCATTGAAAGGCTTTTCTTTGTGGCAGCACCGAGGGGCACAAGGAGGCAGGAGGGCAATGGTGGCAATCCAGCTGCCAGCTGCTGTGTTAAAGTAAAAATCAAAAATGAAATAGGAGAAGTGACAGCAGAGAACATAATGAAGTATATAAACCTGGGTAAAGCAGTGCGATGGGTAATAAAAAGTGAAATAGGGTGGAGGGGGTGAGTGGATTGCAGTCACATATATCACCGGTGCATTAAGCCGGGGAGACAGTCGGGGAGGCAGGAGGAGGGAGCGGAGCCATCTCGAAGAACTCATTAAAGGAGTTTCCAAGTGCTCTTGGAGGAAGCCTACGCCTGACTGTGGTTTAAGGCTTGGCAGGTCGGCCTTTCTGCTGTTTTCATGAAGCTCTTTGTGCCCTCAGGACAAAGACCAACACCTGATTTTATACTAAGGTTTGTGTAGACATTACTTGATGGCAAGGTTACTGCCAATTTGTCTGAGCTTGCTGTGCCTCCCAAGGAGACCTCCTGGTGCCTCCCCCTCGGCCTCCCTGAAGCCCCAGGCATTTCCTGCGACATTAATAAGCACCAGCACACTGGGTTTGAATTTCTCGGACACCTCAAATTTGGTACCACACAGAGTTCAACCAAAAGGCCATTTTTCAGTAGTTATTTTTAATGGTTTTTTGGGGGGAAATAATCTTTAACCAGGAGACAAAGAGCTCACACATAAATCTTCCTAAGCAAACCCGTGTAAAGTACTGATGCACTTTATAAGCTGTAAACTAGGCTTTTATTAGCCATTTATGAGCCATTTTTTATGATGCAAGTTTAATATTAAACTATAAAGTTCACAATGCACTTATAAAGACAGATAGACTCATTCACTTTATAATTCTGGACTTGGATGCCTGGCAAAAGCCGAGCGTATCATGTCATTTCAGCGAACTGGCCCAGTTGGGACTTTGGAAACTGGTGTAGGATTAGGTCTGGGAATTGACAGGCACTGGGGTGTGTTGTAGGCCAGAGTGGGAGGGAACAATCAACTGCAGCCGTAAAAATAAATGCACAAGCTGGGAGGTAATTTTTCTTCTGACTTTTCTGGAGCGTGGGGCCTTTATAGCCATTTAGAAAGGGAGTATTCTCTAGAGTAGCAATTCTTTTTTAGAGCAGCAGCGATACATTGCCACTTGATTTTGTGCTGCCTAACTTCTCCCTAATAGATCAGCATGGCTGGTATTTCTTAATTCAATGTGATGGAAATTAAGTTTGTTTTGATCAATTTAAGATTGCAAATTTCATTTTCCCTAGGAAAGAAATATTCGGTGTATGGAAAGCAGATGGCCCTTCGCGTACCTCACGCTGAATATATGAATTATCAATGGAGGATTATTCTAATCACAAGCCACACACGGTATGAAGAGTCAAGCTTTCTGTCTTTGAACCATACTTTTGAATACTGGAAGGTTTTGAGGAGGAGGGGGGAACACTTGAAAGGATCGAAGACTCAATATAACACCAAACAAATTAACAGTAATTACACCACTTTCACTCCCAGAGAACCACTGTATCCCTCTGGGCTCTATACTTGGTTGCCCTTCCCTGCTGGGTGACTTTATGACAAGAGTTTATTCCCCCAACTTCTCTCTTGAGGCAAAGTTTTCACATATTCCAGTACCTTGGCAATCTATTTCATTCAGTAATTAATTTGTTTGTTTTGAGCTCCTACAGTGTGCCAGGCTCTCTTTTGGGCACTGGTGATATATGGAGGAACTTACATTTTGTCTTTGTCACCATTTTCTAGAAACATTTACTCATCTAAGGTTGTCCTCTGCTATGCTCAGTGTCAAACTCTGCGTTCAGATCCATTTTCTCTCTGAAAGGTTATTATACTGGTTCACATAGTCACTTGTGGGGAAACTAAATTGTGCCTTTGATAGGAACATGGTAGCATGGTCAGCCACTCATCATAGGAGACCTCTTAACACTGGACTATACAATGGCCTTCATTGGTTCCCTCCATATTTCAGAAGCCCTGAGGACTACTCACCCTGCCTCAAATCCCCGTGGCTCCTGAAAACCCAACTTCCCCAGACATCCATCATCTCTTGGTTCTTATTTCCACATCACCCTGTGCAACTCACAGTTCCCGCCATTTTCCCATGCCTGCCAAACCTTGCTGAAGCATTCTTGGAAAACACATTCAAGCGAAGGCTGAGCGCCCTCTTCTCCCCAGGGATGAATGTGTCTCCCTTTCGCTGCCTTGCCACCTGCACATCACTTCTCCTGGAAATCTCCTGCAGTCTGATCAGACTCCCCCCAGCCAAGTTCTGCCTGCTATGTCCTCCCTCCCTCCCTCCCTCTCTCCCTCTCAGCCGATGATTCTTGAGCATCTCATTCGCTCTCTCCCCCTCATTCTTATTCTTGTCCTCATTATCAGGACTTCGGTGCCCCGCTGGATGGTGGGCGGTCTAACTACTGGAACTTGGGGGGCTGATTTCCTCACCAGCAAAGATCGTCTCCTTCACCGCTCTGCAGCCGTCGGCCCGCGGTTATTTTTCAGTAACAACATACCACTTCTGAAACCCCAGTTTCAAGCGTCTCTCCCCCGATCATCACTTTCTACCCTTCTACTGTACTTCCTTTACTCACCCCAGTAACATCTGCGTTGAGGATGCCAGTTCCTTAATTCCCAAGCTCTTTCCTTTCCCCTGCTTCTCTGCTCCCTGGCATATTCTCTTCTCTACCAACCAAGCCTCCATTCTATAATCTGGGAAATGCCCTTGAGCGTTTTCTCTCTCCCGGTGGAACTTAACTGATTGAACCCTATACTTGGCTAAGTCCAATGATCTACATATATTTGGCTTAATTTTTATATGTTACAGGGCTTTTGAGTAATATTTGCTGAATGAGTAATGACACAATTGTTTATAGTACTAGGGTGGGCTCAAAAAGTGGAATTTATTTATAAAAATTGTGTATTTATTTTTATATGTTTAAACTTCAGTCACCTTCAAAGTATTCTCTATTTGATGAAATATATCTATTGAGACATTTTTTCCACTATTTGAACGAGTTTTTGAACTTGTTGATTTTGATGCCTTTTAGTGCCTCTACTGTTTTTTGTTTCACCTCTTCCACATCAACAACACATTTCCCTTTGAGGGCTTTTTCATCCAGAGAAACAAACGAACAAAAAGAAATCACTCAGGGCAAGATCAGGTGAATAGGGAGGGAGGAGCATGGAGGTCATGCTGTTTTGGTCAAAAACTGTTGAACACTCAGCGTTGTGTGGGCAGGTGTGTTCATAAAATCACCCATCATGAAGTGGGCAAAGGCGTTGCAAGAGTCTTCAAAAACAAATTCACTGAAGCCGAATGCAGCCTCTCACAACAACGCCAGCTGGCACCCTGATACAAATGGGTCCCTAGACACTCACCTAGCCAGGGGAGGCCTGTACTACCAGAGGCCAGCCCTCCAGAAGGTAATTACAGGTTTTTTCAGTGTCCCTCTTGTATACCATTTCTTATAGTTTGAGAATCATTGTATAACAAAATGAAACTTAGCAAGTTATACTTCAACCATTATTTTTTAATATATACAGCAGCAATCAACTACAGTAGGGCACATCAATCCTGGCTTTAACATAAAATTTGTCATACTGACTCTCGCTTTTATAAACTTTGGACATTTAGTATAAGTTTTCTACAGGAGAAGTTATCCTCTTTGTTAGGAAGTCTCAGCAAGCTTATAATCTTCTGTATTTTGGTACTACCGGGTCTTGGTAGTTCTTTATGTAACTAGGGAAAATCTGTGACCATGAAATCTTTCTCTAAACTAGTGTGATAAGCAGAGTTCCATTCACAATAAGAAAATTTTCCATGGGCCAGAAACCAGGGACTCATCAGGAAAGCCCATTAATCCTATACTTCCAAGCTGAAAGATACTATTGATATTGAATTATATCCTAGGAAAATTATAACTAAAAAACAGTTTTTAAGCTCAGCCTTTTTCTAGTCTCCCTGCCTTCAGGGTTTGATTTCTCCCAAAACAGAAAAGGTGGGGAAGAAAAAAATCAAAACCCAGAGACGAAGCCGAACGTCCTCCAAAGCTGTCCGCAGCCAACCATCCCAAGGCTGGCGCCGGGGGTTGCTCTGCCTGCATCTAATGGAATGTTAATGCAAAGTGTTTCCTAAGAGCAGGATCTGCTACAAAGCCAGCATGCAACAATGTGTTTTATGCAAGTATCAGGTACCACACTCAGGGCTGAGCTCTGAGGATTTGGTAATTTCATAGAGATGAATCAGACATGACAGCACTTTCAAGAGCATCAGAGAGTGTATGACAGAGACAGACACGCACACCCATGTCTGAAATATCAGGCAGATCCTAATGACGAAGTGAATAATATATCCAAAACAAAATACTTGAGAAATATGTGAAATTGTTGTTGGATTTTAATTTCAATAAGAACAGCTTTGTTGGGGATAACTCACAAGCTCTGCAATTCATTGATTTCAAGGGTACAAGTCAGTGTATTTATTACATTCAAAGAGTTGTGCAACCATCACCAAAAATCAACTTTCGAACATTTTTTTAAAGACTGTATTTATTTATTTTTAGAGACGGGGAACCGGGGGAGAAAGAGAGGGAGAGAAACATCAGTGTGTGGTTGCCTTTCAAGTGCCTCCTACTGGGGACCTGGCCAGCAACCCAGGCATGTGCCCTGACTGGGAATTGAACCAGTGACCCTTTAGTTCACAGACCAGTACTCATTCCACTGTGCCACACCAACCAGGGCCAACTTTAGAACATTTTAATCTCACCAAAAAGAAACCCTAAACATCTTTGCTGTCACCCCAATTTGCCCAGCCCTAAGCAACTACTAATCTGCTTTGTATCTCTACAGATTTGCCAACCCTAGAAATTTCATGTGAATGAAATTCTTTCGTGACTGGTTTCTTTGACTTAACCTACTGTGCTCAAGGTTCATCCATGTTGTAGCATGCGTCAGTACTTCAGTCCTTGTTACTGACAAAGAATATTCTGTGGTATGGATATAACACATTTTACATTCATTAGTTGATGGACAGTTGGGTTGTTTCCATTTTTTGACTATTGTGAATAATACTGTTATGGACATTCCTGCACAAGGTTTTGTGTGGACGTAAGCTCTTCTTTCTTCTGAGTATGAGTCTAGAAATGGAATTGCTGGGTTATATGGTAAGTCAATGCTTAAACTTTCAAGAAGCTGCCAGGCTGTTTTCCACAGCATGTGCATCATTTGCATTCCCCAGTAGTGCTTCGTCAGACACTGACTCCAGTCTCACTGCATGCTCACCAACACCTGTTATTATCGTCTAGTAAGTATGAACTGGCATCTCATTGTGGTTTTGATTTGCATTTCCTTGCTGGTGAATATTGCTACACATTTTTTTTTTCATGTGCTTACCAACCATTTTACATCTTCTTCGAAGAACTGTATATTGAAGTTTTAGCCTATTTTTCAATTGAGTTATTTATCTTATTATTATCTAGTTGTAGGAATTCTTCAATATTCTAGAGACAAGTTCCTGATCAGACATATGATTTGCAAATATTTCTCCCATTTGTGGGTTGTCATTCTCACTTTCTTACTGGTGTCCTTTGTAGCATATAAATTTTCATTTTGATAATGTCTCACTTGGTGGTATTGTATAATGTATTCTTGAACATTATTAGATGCAGCTTATGAAGGTTTTGTTGAGAATTTTTGCATCTCAGTTCATGGTAGATACTGGTCTGCAGTTTTCTTTTTAGGTACTGTCTTTGGTTTTGGTAATACTGACATCATAGAATAAATTAGAAAGTATACCCTCCTCTTTGATTTTTCTGATGAGTGTGTTAGTGTTAACTCTTGGCTAAACGTTTAATAGAATCTACTAGTGAGTTTGGACTTTGTTTGTGGGAAGCCATTTGCTTACCCTGTTCTCTTTAGTTGTTATAATACTAGTAAGATTGTCTCCTTCTCCTTGAGTCAGTATTGCTAGTTTGTTTCTTCTTAGGCTTTTTTCCCCCATTTCACCTAAGTTATCTAATTTGTTGGCATACCCAAATTCACACTATTCACTTATAATCCTTTATTTCTGTAAGGTCGGTAGCTATAACCCCTCTTTCATTCCTGACTTTTGTAATGTGAGTCTCCTCTCTTTTGTCTTGGTCACTAGCTAAAGACTTCAATTTTGTTGATTTTTTTTAAAGAACCAACTTTCAGTTTTGTTTATTTTCTCTCTGGTTTTCGATTCCCATTCAAAATTTTTTCAATCTAATCTTTATTATTTCCTTATTTCTGCTTTTTTTGAGTTTAGTTTACTTTTTTTTTTTTTTTGTCCAGTGTCATAAGTTAGAGACCGGATTATTGTTTTGAGACTTTTATTTTTTGTAATGTACACATTTATAGCTATACATTTCCCTCAAACAAAGCACAGGTTTTGCTTCAACCAATACATTTTAGTACATTGTGTCCTTATTTTCATTGATCTCATAGTATTCTGTAATTCCCCTTGTTATTTTTTCTTTGATGCATTTGGGTATTCGGGAGAGTGTTGTTTACTTGCCACATATTTATGAACTTCTCAAATTTCTTTAGGTTATTAATTTCTAACTCAACTGTGATTAGAGAACACACTTTACACAATTTCAATCCTTCTAAATTGATTGAGGCTTGATTTATGGCCTTGCATATGGCCCCTCCTGGAGCATGTTCCATGAGCCCTTAACAAGGATGGATCCGGCAGGTGGAGAGCAGGGCGTTCTGCATACACCGGCTAGGGCTCCTTGATTTACAGTGCTGCCCGGGTCTTTGTGCTTCCTTGTTGAGCTTCTGTCCAGTTGTTTCAATACTGAAAATGGGAATATTGATAGATGCCTCCAGCTGTTCCTGTTGAATTGTCCATCTCTCCCTTCACTTCTGCCAGTTTTTCCTCATGTAATTTGGGGCTCATTTGTTAGGTGCATATGTGTTTATAATTGTTGTATGTTCCTGATGTATTGAATTTTGCCTGACATTTGAATAGCTGTCTATGGTTGTTGTTTGAATGATATCTCTTTCTTTCCATTCTTCTCTTTTGAAGCTTTTCGTATCTTTGAATCTAAAAATGGGTTGCATACAGGCAGCATATTATTGGATCCTGTTTTTTTATTCAAAGGGCTGACAATCTCTACCTTTATATTTAATAGTCTAATCCAGTCATGTTTAATGTTATTATTGATATAGCTTGATTTATGTCTGCCATTATAGAGTTTGTTTTCTATATGCCTCATGTCTCTTTTTAAATCTGCTCGTTTTTAGTGCTTTCATTTCCATTAAGTAGAGATTTTCTAGTGTAACATTTTAATTCCTTTAAATTTTTAAAAACAATGTATCTTTTATTGGTTGCTCTAACAGTATACATTAACTATTCATTTTAACATATCAGAATCTACTTCAGATTTATATAATAATTCCAGTGCTATATAGAAATATTACTCCTGTGTAATTCTATCCCCTCTTCTGTTTTTGTACTATTACAGTTATATATGTATATTATATCTATATGTTAAAATTACAAGAACTCATTGTTATAATAATTACTTTATATAATTTTATATCTTTTAAACATAATGAGGGGAGAAATGAAAGCACACATATGTATACATAGTTGGTTATATTAATCTTCACACTTATAATTTTGGTTCTCTTCACAAGTTCCTATAGATTTAAGTTCCTATCTAGTGTCATTTTCTTACTCCAATACAGCTTCACTCCCATCCATCACTTTTGTGCTTTAATTGGAAAATATATTACGTGTCTATATGTTTTAGGTCCAACAACAAATTATATGCACATTTTTATACAATTGCTTTATAAAATCAGTTAAGGGAGGGATGGATAAGAAATATCCAAAAATTTTTATTATTACCTAATAATTACCTTTACCCGTGCTCGTAATGTGTGCGTGTATCAAATTACTGACTGGGGTCACTTGCTTTCAGTCTAAAGAATTCCTTTTAATATTTCTTATAAGGCAGCTAACTTAGCAACAAATCTGTCATTTTATTGCCTGTAATGTCTCTATTTAGTCTATCTTTCATGAAGATTGTTTTGTTGACATAAAATTCTTGTTTCACAGTTTTAATTTTTTTCTCTCAGTACTTTGACTGTTATTGAACTACCCTCTGGCCTTCATGGTTTCTGATGAGGCATCAGCTGTATATGATGAGTCATTTTTCTCTTCCCACTCTCAAGATTCTCTCCTTGTTCTTCTCTTTCTACAGCTTTTGCTGTGATACATCTGGGTGTAAATCACTTTGCCATTGTCCTACTTGGAGTTCACTGAATGTCTTGAATGTTAGAATAATGGCTTTCTTCAAATTTTGGAAGTTTTCATCCATTATGTCTTCTAAAATTTTATTATTTCTTTATTGATATTTTCTATTTGATAAGATATTGTCATCATGCCTTTCTTTACTCCTTTAAATGTGTTTTCCTTTAGTTCTTTGAACATATTTATAGGAGCTGCTGTGAATCTTTGCCTGCCAATCCAACATCTGGAACCTCTCAAAGGTTAATTCTGCTACGTGTTTTTCCCACCTGTGTATGGGTTAATTTTCCTTTTTCTTCGGATGTCTCATGAATTTTTGTTGAAAGATGCATGTTTTAATAATGTATTGTAGCCACTTTTGATACTGATATTCCCACCTCCCCTCCAGGGCTTGTTATTTTTGTTCTTTGTGTCTTTATTTGTTTTTGTGACTTGATTAGATTACTTCAGTAAGGTCTGTTACCTCCCCACACACTACTCCCCAAACACCTCGCACTGTGTGGCCTCTGGTCTAGTCTCAGTTAATAAAAATGTGTTAAGTAAAATGTTTTAATTTCTATTTTTAATAATTTTTAGAAGAAAAACCTCTTTTAGATTGCACATAATAGGCGGGGCAAAAGTAAGTTTACATTTGTTCATATGGAAAAATAATACAATAATTAACAAATTATAATACAAGAAAAAAATGTTTCATGTACTCACAACTGTAGACATACTTTTGCCCAACCATGTATATTTACTTATGTTTGAAAATCTTTTAAAAAATTTGTTCAATATGAATTCAATATTTTGAAAATGCAGAAGACTGTGTGAAAGCTAAGAGACAGAATAGATGACATCATTATATCTTGCTCCACTTCTAATGGAGTCTCTCTACTATCCTATTTAATATTAAGTTTTCATTAAACATTTTCTTTCCTTAAGGTGCACATGGTTTAGCTTTAAAAGCACTATCCTACCAGATGTAAAACCTGCTTTAAATTCTGTCTCTTGAATTCATTGTGTGCCTGGGGCTCTAGTTGATTTATCAGCAACATAGCTTAATCACCTTTTTCCTCATGCCTTAAAAGAATTTTACATGCTTAAAATGATGGCATTAGTACACTTTGAAAGTATTAAAAAGATACCTATACATAAGTCAATAATAATTAATAATTATTAATTAAGAGGGCTTAAGTGTTATAATAATGGCAATCCTGCTTTTGGATCCAAATGTAAACAAACACACTTTGGAAAAAATATCTGTCAAGAAAGATCATGACTTCCATCTATTATTTCAATCCATACCCATGTCTATTTGGGTCCTAAACATGCCATTCATGCATGTATTAGAGTTTCCTGAAGCTAAAATTCACCTGTTGTCTTGTATGAGAGAAAGTGTAGGAGCAAAACACAGATTTTGAAATTACTAGTTTGAAACAAAATCCTAATTCTCCCAATCTATTCCACCTAGTCTTGACCCAGCTGCTTAATCTCTAAGAGCCTTGGTTTCATTCCCAGCTTCTTGGGCATCTTCTTTCATGGTATGGTGAAAGAGGGTAAGTAAAAAAATCCCCTGGAACATAGTCAGTGCTCAGTGGGAATGACAGTCCTCATCTCTTGAGCATTTCCCAAGGTCCTGCCTCATGAGATAATGCCTTCAGGTCATTTTCAGGTTTCCTACGGAGCCTGGCATATTTCAAATGAAGACATCTAATCTGAGAGATTAGTTGAATTTCATTGCATTCTCCTGCTATTTTCATTGTGTTTATGAGATTAACTAGCAGAGCACAGGACTCTAAGGATATGGTGCCCTGGAATGGTCAGTATTGAAGAGAAAAATGTGTATAGAATGGGGAACAGCCAGAAGGATCAAATTGCAAGGGATTCCCTTGACAATTGGAGGTGACTTGGACATACTAGGCATTTGGAAGTAAGTTGGGGATAAACAAGAAGAATGGGACCCCTTGGGAGCAAGATAAGACTACAGGAAGCTTTTTGAAAAAGTGAGTTTTTTTATTTATTGCCCACCATTAGATCTGCACTGGCGGTCCCTATCCTTCATGCCATAAAAAATGTTTTGTTATTTTCTGCTGTGGAAATTGTGTCTTGAAAGATTTTATTGACTAAACACAGTAAATTTAAGTAATTTATTTTTTTCATTTTTTTCATCTAATATATATCTGCCAAAGAGAATTTCTTCTTTTTATAAGATAAAAAGTAAATGACTTCTCCATAAATTGCTCTCTTCTTCTCTTCCTTTTCACAGCACCCATTCCCTCTCTTCTTTTGGAGTTTGCCTCCCTTTAATTGCTCCCCATCGAGGCTCTGTTTACAAACACACTGTGCAAGGGGCAGCCATTAAATTCTCTGCGCTATCCTACTTGTCTGCCGCTGGTGAGTGGTATGTGTTCTGTATATACAGTGCAGTCAGCCAGCTCTGTTACTGCACCCGTGAGACGGGTGCTGCTTGCCATGGCCAGGGACGGCTGGCTGCCACTCCTCAAGGAAGGTGATGCACTCCGCACACATTAAGTGACGCTGTCAATGAGATGGCAATTCTGTGTTGTGCTCCTGAGAAGAGAAGTGGAGTGTATAGTTTTGGGGAGCAGTGCACCTTCATTTACACACATAACTATGTTGGGAGAGGCATCTTCTAAAAGTAAAAGTGGGAATTTAATCAGTAGTTCTCCAAATGAAGCTGTGTGAAATCATGTGACCTTCTGAGTGAAAATGAGGCCTGAGTTGTGTTTTTCTCTTAGATAATATTTGCCCACTAGACCGGTGGTAAAATCATTACATAAAAAATAAAAAACTCCGTTGGTCATTGTTTTCACTAGCTTCTGACAAGTGGAGTCAAAATTTTATATAAGTGGCCCCAACTTTATCTCACCTCTGAATTGCCTATGACTAGGATGGGGAGGACACTAGATGGTGGGGTCTGGAATTAAAATGCGTATGCTTCTAAGTTCTAGTCTCTAGTACCTTTCTTTACCACTTCCATCACCATGCAATTCTTATTACTCATTGTGAAATGATCATGTATATCTCAGAGTGATTAAATCATTCACTGAATTTCAGGTGGCTTGGAAAAGGAAGAGCAGAAAGTAAAACCATGGTCTGCTTGATTTCAAAGCCCAGAAAACTACCATTTCTACTATACTTCATTCTGCCTCAATTTATCTGTCATTACAGGTTCCTGAAGAACCTGGAACCCTACCTCTGTGTCCATGTAGCTGGGGCAATAATGCTCAAAGTTACAGCTGGAAGTCCCACCTCTCAGGAGCCCCTTGGGCCCTTCAACTGCATAGCAGTGACATCTGGGACTGACTGGGGTCCTGCTATGAATGGACTGTGATGATAAATTATGCATGTATAGTAAGTATATGATACATGTATAAATATAATAAATAGATATTGTATGCACTATTTTTCCCAGACTGTGGCTTATCATTTTATTTTTAAAAGTCATTTCCTTCTGGGACTCTTTCATGGTGCAGCATGTAATCAGGTAAGTGACCCACATGTTTGTAAAGGACATATGTAGTGAGGCTGTTGGGTATAGTACTCTGTTGATACCGATTAAATCATGGTGACTGATAATGTTGATTTAACTACTGATACGGTTAGGTGTGGGTTTGCCATTTTACTTTCAATTTTTTGTTTCCTTAGATTTTTTCATTTGTTTCTTCATTATTCATTTCTTGTCTTTTGCGGGGGAGGAATATAATATAGTTATTTTTAGAATTCTATTTTCATTTTTCTATTGTCTTTTAGCCTTCCTTTTTGTATTACGTTATAGTGGTCCATTTAGAAATTGCAATATAAATTCCTGTTTTAACACTTCATTAGCAGTTCATATCATACCATCTCATGGAAAAGATGTCAACTTTGCCACCATACAGGTCCGCTTTGGCTCTCTTGTTTATACTACCCACATGCATGACGACTTCGCAAGTTTATAATTTTTTTCTTTGGAAAGTCATGTGTATTATAATAAAATTATAAGAAAAAAGTAAAATAGTTTAATATTTACCAAAATATTTACCATTTCTAATGTTCTTCATTCCTTTCTAAGGATTTGAGTTTCAATCTGGAACATCTCCTTTCTGTCCAAAGAGTTTCCTTTAGCAGTTCCTGTTGTAGTAGGTCTGTTTTCAACAAATTCTCTTAGTCTCCATTTAACTTATTGCTACTTTATTTCCCCTTCGTTTGAAAAGAAATGCTTCAGTAGATAAAGAATTTTGTGTTGACAAATTTTTCTTTTAGCATTTAAATAAAATTCTAATTTCCTCTGGACTCTATGGTTTGTGACAAGGAGTCAGCTGTTAACCAAGTAATGAGTTTATTTTTCTTGGTGCTTTCAATATTTGCTTTTCATCATTGACTTTCAACTATTCGATTATAACGTGTGTCATACTTATCCCGCTTAGTGTTCTCTGAGCATTTTGAATCTGTAAATATATGTATTTCATCAAATTTGGAATATTTGCCCATGATTTTTACAATTTTTTTCTGCCCCATTTGTTGTGTGCTCTCCTTTTGGCTCTCCAATTACACATATGTCAGGCTGGTTTATATTACTTAATAGGTTCTAGAAGCTCTACTAATCTTTTTCAGTTGTTTTTCTCTTGTTCTTAACATTGCATAATTTTACTTGATCTTCCCTCAACTTCACTTACTTGTTCCTGTACCATTGGCATTCTTTTAAATCCATCCAGTGACTACTTAAACTTCAGGCATTATATTTTTCAGTTATAGACTTTCCATTTGGTTCTTTTTTATTATTCTCCTTGCCTACTGTCACTTTCTGCCTTTTTATCGATGTTTCTTTTTACTTATTTTAGGATAGGTACAATAGCTGTTTTAACAATTATTTTGCTAATTCCAATATCTGAGCTGTATTGGAGTTGATTACAGGTCAAACTTCTCTTGAGAGTGTTTTTCATTTTCCGTTTTTTTCCTGTTTTGAGATTTTGCATTATATCCTAAATACCATGGATATTCAGTTGTGGAGACTTTGAACCTTTTTATTTTTCTCTAATAAGTGTTTCTTGATTTTGGTTCGGTGGGCAATGAGCTTAGTGAGACTTGAACTGCAAACCCTGATCCGTGGTTGGCAGCTCTGACTGCTGCTCAAATCTTTAGCTTTAACTGAGTTGCTTTGATTGCTCTCCATGCATGCATTATTTGGGAGTTAACCAGCATTATGGGAAGATGGATTTTGGGGTTCCATCTCTGGTATTTTTCCTTTTTCTCCAGGGGTTATAGTTGCCCAGATTGAATTGTTTCCCTAGACAGAAAGCTGTGGGTTTTTCCATTAGCACCCCTGCTGTCGCACTCAGATTGCCAGCCGTGTCTGAACTCAGGCTAAAAGTTGTAAAAGAGAAAAGAACTGTGTGCAACTCGCCTCATTGGATTGTGCCTGCTCCCTTGTACTCGGTGGTGTCTTCACGTGGCTAGTTGTTTTGTATGACATCCACAGTTTACAGTTATTATCTGCAGGCGGGCTTGTCTGGTTGGATCTTACTCAACCATTACCCTCCATGAACATTATTTTTCATATCAGGTGTATGCTCGACAGGGCTATGCTCAATTCCTGATAATGACCTTATAATGATGATCTTTTCCAATTTTCGATAGTCACCACCAGCAAGAAAATTTTTTCACACTAGTAGGTGATGAAAATTTGAGACCATTTTTACAACTATTCAAAATCGGCAGTAGGTAAAACTGTATTTAGAGGAGCTAACAGCTTTTCTTCTTGCACTGACAAATGCAATGTTGAAGTTTCTTGTGATAATGCAAATGGGATTCAAATCCAACAGAATGTTTTTATATCAAGTGTTTCAAAATAATGATGATGCTCTAATTAGTGGAAAACACATGTATTATTAGAGCAGTCACCCTGCAGCTAGCCTGGGCGCCACTAAAAGGGCATATTAGCTGCAAAAGCATTTGATATGTGTGAAGGCAGAGATTCAGGGCCCCCTGGAGCTGCTCTGCCAGGAACACCTGGTGATATCTCAGCCTCTTCAACTCCAACTCCTATTATTCTGCCTGTGCACTTGACTCCTTAGGTATTTGGAATACAAACTACATCGGTGGGCCTATGGACCCCTTATTAACAGCAGGTTTGGGTGTGCCACACAGCTGGCTGCAATTTGGGTGTCCAAAGCATATACTGACTCCTCGGCAGCTTTTAGAAAACTGTGGCCGGAACGGGTATTGTTAACATGCTCAGTGCTTGCTGAGATATTGGGATCAACTGTCAGACTGTGTCTGCTCAGCTCACCTTTGTAGGAAGCTTAAATTAAGCTACCCCCACTTCCGTACATGGGCTCTGGGTCTCTGTTGACTCCAAGCTGCACTTGGATACTAAGGAGTCTAAGACGGTTTGTGTCAATATATAACACCTGTAACCCATTCATAGCATTTTAGTATACTCAGAGGTTAATCTTCAGTTGGTAAGTACTTACAATTTGATAGTATTGTTGACATAGTAAAATACTCTCACAGTAAATAGTAAGAAGCCATGTGTTTTTTCATCCAACATTCTTCCCCACCACCTCCAACTTCCCAACCCTTTCCTAGAACCCCTGCTTACCATCCTCCTCCTGCATGCTTATTACTAATACAATTTGAGTTGTTAAATCTTCAGTGTTTCTCCAATTTGATGTGCATATTAATCTGTTGGAATCTTGTGAAAAAGCAGAGTATTCTGATTGGGAGGTTGGGGGAGTGAAGAACAGATTCTGCATTTTTAACAAACTTCTGGTGATGCTGCAGCTGCTGATCTGTGGATCACTCTTTGAGTAACCAGGACATATTTTGAATACCACCTCTGAATGTACTACAAAGCCACCAATGGGGAAGTTCTGAAATAGCCTAATGTTACGAGTGTGGGGTATGGGTTTTGATTGTGCTATGCTTACACCCTAACTCATCTGCTAACTAGCTTAGCACTATTGCACAAGATAGTAAAATACACTGGGACTCAGTATCTTCATCAGTAAATGTAGATAATAATACATGTTCATTAATGAAATCATTGGGATGATTAGTGGCATGCTACATGTAAGAGTTTAGAATAGTACACAGCATCTAATAGGTCTCAGTAACTATCAGCCATTATTATTGTGCATCTTCTCAAGTTGCTTACAAATTTATTGGAGAGACCCACAATTTAACAACTAAAGACAAACACAAACATGCCATCCAATAAACTTAATATAATCAAACTTCAAAATGTCTGATAGAGCAAAGGAATGTTCTAGTGTTCTCAGAAATTTTTTCTTGAAGAGATTGAGATAGTTGAGAGATTCATGCACATAGCACAGAGCCTTCAACCCAGATGCCATCTTTGAACTTAACGTAATAAATCATTAGCAGGGTGTATGGACTTCTAGAGAGGGGAAGAGATATGACAATTGTTCTAGGATAGATGTTTTGCTGTTACAAAATGGGGCCCAATCAAATTATCACAAGAATAGGATGTTTATTTATAAGACTCTCATATAGGAAAATCTGAAAAATATTCCAAAGATAAGGATTCAAGGAAGGGCAGGATAGAAGTCACTTTAAACCACTGTCTCACCTCCACCTAATTTCCTGCGCTTCTTTGTTTCCCTCTCTGTATACTGATAAGCTATTTCCCTTTATTTATGTAATTAAATCAACTAATGTCTGTTGAGTTCCTGGCATGCACTGGCCAGTGTCCTAGACATTGGCATTAGATAGACCTGTGAACTGAAAACATGGAAGTTCTGTTCTTGTGAAGCATATTTTAGCAGGGGAGAAAGACAATGAGCAACAAACATCATAAATGACTGTATTGTAATCTAACACATCAGAAGGTGATATAGGAAAATGTGGAGCATGGAGAGAGATATAGAGAAGGCTGAAGTTTATTAGCAGGTTGAGCTTTTAATTTAGTTGGTCAACATAATCCTCATTGAAAAGGTAACATGTCAGCAAAGGCTTGAAGGTGGTGGTGGGAGTGGGGCATAAGGAGCTAAACAGAAATCAAAGGGAAGAGAATTCCAGACAAAGTCCAGACAAAGGCAAGTTTAATGGCTGTAAGGCAGGAACTTGCCAGGTTAGTTCAAGAAACAGAAGAGACCTGTGCAGGCAGATTGGCATTAGGGGTGTAGAATAATGGACAAAGAGAGCAAAGAGGTGTGGTGGTGCCTCAGATAGAGCAGACACTGAAAAGGCTTTGGCTTCTCATCTCATGAAATGTGGGCCATTGGAGAGTCTAAACCAAAGTATGGATGTGATATGGCATGCATTTTACAAGGATAATTCTAGCTCTGTTTGGAAAATAAAATGAAGGGCAAAGGTGGATGCAGGAAGACCAATTACAATGCAGAGATGATAATGATGGCTCAGACCAGGTGGCGTGGAAAGATCAGATTCCAGACATAATGAAGAGGTAGCACCAACGGGATTTGTAGATGGAGTGATTGTGAAATGGGAGAGAAATCTAATATGTGGTCAAGGTTTTTGATCTGTGTGAATGCTACCAACTGAAATGGAGAAGAATGCAGGTGGAGTGGTTGAGGTGGGAGAGTCGGAATCCAGCATGAGCGTATGAATATATCCAAGTAGAAATGTTGAGTAGCAGTTAAATGTACAAGTACGGAGTCTGGAGAGAAGGTTAGACTTGTGGTATAGATTTTGGAATTGTTGATATACAGATGGTATTCAAAGCTCTGAGGTGGGGAAAAAACGTAGAGAGAAGAGACCAAGGATTAAGAGCTGGGAAACTCTAATCCCAAGAGTTTTGAAATAAGAAGAATCCAAAACAAAAGAATGTAGAGTTTCTGGTGTCCTGAAAGACAAGTGAAGAAAGTGAATTGAGGAGAAGGAAGTGAGTAACTGTGATAAATGTTGTTGACTCATGAAGTATGATATAGACTGAGGATGAACCATTCGATTTAGCAACATGGAAGCTGGTCAGGACTTTGACAAGTTTCTGCAGAACATGAGAGGTAAAAGTTCAATTGGAATAAGTATAAAGAGAGAACTGGAGGTGAGGAATTACAGACATGGAGTAAGGTCAAGTTTTTTAGAGAGTAATTTGGGAGAGAGAATTCACAGTTTTGTGTATGATTCTTGGGTTCCTGCTTCTCAGTGCTTGTTCAGGGTCATACCTGGGCTCATGCACATCATTCTACCAGGTTCAAGGAAATTCTGTGGGGATCACTAAGCCCCTGGATGCCCAGAAGTATCCCGCAGCTAGATATTCTTCTCTGGGGTCTTGGTGTCTATCTATCTCTAATAGAAACCATCCTGAGGACTAAGAAATGCCAAACTACATAACAGGAGCTGCAGAGTGTGTCTGTCTCTAAGGCAAGCAGATAGCTTTCTCAATAAATAGCAGCCTTCTATTTAAAGAACTGTTCTTATCCTGTTCTTATCAATGGTTGACTGATTTTGGACAAGCCTATTAGTAATCAGTGCTGAGTCTATTAAATTTATCACAATCTTTCTGAAAACTTATGTATTTGTTCTAGACAGCCTTTTTTAGAGAAAGAAATTGCATCTGTTTATGATTGCCTGTATAAAGAAGTGCTGGGCTTATATTTTGGCCTTAGCTTTTCTTGCTCACATCTGAAAATGGAAAGAGAGCGTCGGGGTGGCTGAATTTATACTTAAGCGAACATCTCAGCACTCATTCTGTGAAGCTGAGGTACGGAGATTGGAAGAAGTGCTGTGTTCTGTCCTTCGATGCATTGTTGCGGAAATCGTTTGTTCTCTTCCAACAGAACATGCTAGTAACTTAGTCTGTTTCCACTCTGTCTTTGCATACAGGTTGTACAAGAACTGGTTGTGAGACATCAATTTTTCTAAGACAAACAAGGTTTATGATAAAATGCTGAGATCGCTACGGATTTACTAAGATCAGTACTTCCGGTTTTGTCCTCTGGTTCTAGGCTGTTAGATGACGTCTTATGGATATCCATTCTTCTGATGGCGAATTAAGTCCCCAGACAGAAAGCCTGTCAGATTTGGTTTTGGAGCAATTAGAGGTGGCTATTTCCTTGGCTCTGCTGTGCTTCCTACTCTGATTATACCTTAAGGTGATTATTGGTGAGTAGTGAGTCAGACTCTTCTTCTTCTGCATGCCCCCAGTTCATGGTCACTGTTCCACGGTGGGCTGATGCTTCATTTTGGTGTCTCTTTCTAATCTCTGAGTTCAAGGTCAACTGCTTAATTTTTACCCATTGTGTCCTGCCTCTTGTCCATTCTGGGCTCAATACTTAAACTGTCTTGACAAATGCACAATGATAACAGCTGCTACCTTATTATGGACAGGTGAGAGACTTTTTAAAGATTACAACGGATATCTATCTTGTTCAATATAGCATGACTTTTATCATTTGTATGTCACATACTATCCATTGATTCACAGTACTCACCATTACTTTTGACACTAACTGAACAGGGTACATCTAAGAAGCAATTTCTGAGAGGAGGCTTGAGGATGTATAGTTTATTTGGGACTTGCAGAGACATGGTAGGATAATGGGGAGGTAATACAGAGAGAAAGGAAATAGTTGAAACCCTGCAACCACTGTGGACGACTAAGCTTATGTCTGCAGAGAGGCATCAGGAAATGCTGTAAAATATGTACTTCAGCATTATCCCAGCCAAGGGGTAAAGAAGCCGAGGTGGTTATATTCCCACATCCATCGGTCATTGCTTAAGAGGGTGTAACCATCCTGGGAAGATGTTAATTTCCAGTCATTCCTATTCTGTCTTACACATGGGCCAAGTGGGTTCTGGTAGCCTAAGACCGGCCAGCTAACAAAGATGATGTTTTGGCTCTTAGAAGTCACAGTGGGGTGTACAGAAATGGATATGGGGTCTGAGGGAATATAGGACAAGCTCAGACAGGGCCTGCCACAAAGACCATAAAGCGTCAATTCATAAATGATTGTTTGCTTTGTTTATCCTTCTTATTCTCAAGACCAGCCTCTGTTAATGTAGAAAAATGTCCTGTGTGTGAGATAATGTATGTGAAACCATCTTGGAAGGCATTTTAAAAACTGTAAAACGTGATACAAGTATATTGTTATCATTATTATAATTATTATTATGATGATAGCTTGATTATAGTTATCAGCACTTGAAACTGTTAGTTGAATGCACTTCTGAGAAGAAAGTGAGATGAGATATTTAAATACAATTCTGGTTACACAAAATCAATAATTGTCCAAACCAAAGTCCAGTGCCTTTTTGCAATCAATTTGGAAATGAAAGCAGAAAGATCATTCATATATTTGTTGATGGCTTCCTTCTTGGGGAAAGTGAACAGTCTGACCTTTATCAGAAGCTTATGTCTATATAAAATACTTTAAATAGTGTAGTATTGGGGAAGAGGCCATTAGACCTGAGCTGGACATTTAGCTCTTTTACTTGTTTGCTTTAAACCTATCTGATTCTGCTTTGCATATTTAGTCTTATTTGAATCCAAACAGGGAACCCGGAACCATGGTTTTGACTTTTACTTAGTATTGTATATGACTAGTATCTAGGAGCATGCTTTCTTTTTGGCCCACTCACCTTAAATTAGACCTTTCAGATAAACACTCTGGTTTGGATTCATTTGTCTCACATCTGTGACTCTAGTTACTTAAACTAGCCAGTGCCCCATCTCTGGAAAATTTTGCCTAAATGAGTTTCTGAAGCTACCACCCCATTGCCCACAGCTTGTTCTTTGCTCTCTACTGGGAACTCCTAGGATGCCTTTCTCCTGGGGTTACCCATGCATGAGGGTTCCTGCTTGAATAAAAGAAACAGCAGAAGAAAGGAGAAGAATGGGTGAATATGAAAGCTATGTGAGCGATGGGATGATCAGGATTTGTGATTGATTAGATATGGATGTGAGAGGGAGGAGTCAACGATGATAGATCAGGTGAGTGTTGGTACTTTTATTTGAGATAGGACATATAAGGAAAGAGCAGATCAGAGCAAAAAGCTACATAGATAGCCCTGGTTGGGTAGCACAGTTGGTTAGAGCGTTGTCCCAATACACCAAGGTTGTGGGTTTGGTCCCTAGCCAGGGCACATACAAGAATCAACCACAAAATGCATAAGTGGAACAACAAATCTCTCTCTCTGTCTCTCTCTCTCTCTCTCTCTCTCTCTCTTTCTCTCTCTCTCTCTTCCTTCCTCTCTCTCTAACATAAATAGAAAAATAATTTTAAAAATACATAGATATAGTTTTGTTTTGTTTTTACCCATTGAGTAAAATGCAACCAATAACATTTGTGGGTAAAACTAAACCTTACTGTTAAATTGTTTAAACTGATTAACAGCACGATTATAGATGAGAGATGGCTGCTTTCTGGATCATCCTGCTAATAGGGTTTAAATTTAGTAACAGTCAAATAACTAATAGAGTACATTTCCTATTGATAACATGTCTAGAGTCTTGAGAGGATTCTCATTTGGTAAAAGGCACAGAGGAACAGTTTCATTGTTGTGAACCAACCCTATTTAATTATGAACAATAAAACCTCATTGTACTTGACCAGAAAAATACCTGGACATATTAGAGTGGGCATAATTCAGCCCTGTTTCCAAGAGTTGAGCCAGGAGACCCAGGAAGGATGTCTGGTGATGCATGCTTTCCATACTAATGGTGCTGCCATCACTGAGTCAATTTAGATTTAATTTGATTTCTTTGCTTGATTCTCTGGCTGGCCCATAACGGAAAACCTGAATATTTGTTCATATTACTATTGTCCTCAGACAAAGACCTCTTGAATTCACAGAGCAATCTATAATGTAGCTATCCGTTTCCTATCTGCTCAGTGTGTACCTTAACTGACAGCTATTCAAGCATTTATTTTAGATAGCAGTGCCTGTCACGAACTGAGGGTTTCTTTGAATCTGGGGTTTTGAGATCCAAATTGCTAGCCTTGGAAATTTATTCTTCGACAAAGGTCTGTTTAGAGCTCTTCTCATCTGGAAGAAGAAGGGGAAGAATAAAGAAAGACTCACAAAACCTTCACAATCCACTTTTATCTACAGAATTACCAAAAATGTTCTTGGAAGAAAGGCCTGTGCAGACTCACCTGACATTTCACTGGTATAAGTAATTTCTGATTATTTCTAGTCTCTCTGTTTGAATCAGTGTGTGACCCAACAGAATCTTTTTCCATGGACTGGAAATGATATGATTCCAAGTGAGATAACAAAAGGAGAAAATGAATATATCAGCTAAGTACTTCAAAGAAACATCAATTCTGTCTTTGGAAAAAGCATCCTGGGATGAGGGCTTTGGCAGTGGAGAGACAATCTTGAGATACAAATGGTCAAAAAGCTCTATGCACCGCAGCTTTAAGATTAATAGCGGGGCATATTTACAGAGGCGTGAGCTGGTGCTAGACACTGTTTTAAGGACTCTTTATTATGTCATTTAATGGTTTTTATCTTTTTATCTCATATTTATAAGCAGTATTAGTAGAGGTTCTTCAGAGAAACAGAACAAATAGTTGGGATTCTCTAGAGAAACAGAATCTGATATATATATTTTTATCCTCACCCAAAGACTTTTTTTTTTTTAGAGAGAGAAGAAGAAAGAGAGAGAGAAACATTGATTATGAGAGAGAAGCATCGATTTGTTGCTTCCTGCATGCACCCCGACCGGAGCTTAAACCCACAACCTGGGTATGTGTCCTGACTGGGAATTGAATCCATGACTTTTCAGTCCACGGAACAACACTCCAGCTGGGCCACACTGGCCAGGGCCAGGAACTGATATATTATACAGAATTTATTCATTCTGTATACTTCTCAGATTATGGAGGCTGAGAAATCCCAAGAATAGTTGGCAAGCTGGAGCCCCAGGACATTTGACTGTATAGTTCCCGTCTGAAGGCAGAATACCAATGTCCCAGCTTGAAGACAGTCAGGCAGAGAGAAGTGGAGTTTCTCTGACTCAGCCTTTTGTTCTATTGGGTCCATCAACTGATTGGATGGGGCTCACCCACCGTGGGAGAAAGCAATCTGCTCTACTCAGTCTCTGGTTCAAATGGTAATTTCATCCAGAAGCATCCTCACTGACACACCCAGAACAATGTAATGCCTGGGCTCAGTCAAGTTGATACATAAATTTAAGCATCACAGATAGGGAAACTGGGGCATAGGGAGAAAGGTAACTTGCCTAAGGCCGCATAGCAAGCACATAACCACATATTTGAACCCGGGCTACCTGACTCTATGATGGATGCTTGAACCGCTATGAGACATCCTTTCTCTAGGCCATGGTCTAGAGCACATACCACAGGCATATCAGACAGCTCAGTCTACTCAATCCTGTAAAGTGAAATCTCCTTAAAGCGGAACGTGGAACTGGAAACAAAGCCATCTAGAAAAAGAAGGGAGCTTTATTAACACCACAAAAACATGTAGTGTAAAGATGGGAAAATTGATCTTCTGGTATTTAATAATGACAAAGTGTTTAATCAATATTTGCTAATTAATGCTTTTTGAACGAGTAAATTTAATTATCTATTATTGGTAACTTGTTATATTTTTACTTTGATTATGCCCAGCTTCCACAAATAGATGACCCGTGTGCCAGGAACCTATCTCATATGTGGTATTTGGGGTCACGGAAGGAGCTCAAAGAATATTGGCTAGATTGGTGACTAAAGGTGTTAATCAATTGATTAATCACTACATATCCTAATAAGTATATATGTTATTGTTTTAAGAGTGAGCGGGAATAGAAAAAGTATTCTATAAATACTGTTGTTGAATCAAATTTAAATATTTTCCAACGGTAAAAATTATTTCTTTTTTTTTTAAGCAGAAAAATAAAGAAGAAAAGAAAAGGTTTTCTCACAATTTCATCCTGATTATGGGGGCGGGGGTGGGCAGAGCCAAAGCGGATTGTAATGAGGAGAATGACTTAAATGGTGGAATGGTCGGCTCTTGTCTACAGGTTTACAGAAATGAAATTAAACTTGGGCTTTCTATTGCAAAACAATAAGCAAATTAAAGGCCAATTATACCAGCTCATCAAAAAAAGCTGGCAAACTGAAGAGGATTTTGCATTTCTGAGTAGAATGACTTTTCAGATGAAAGAATTTATTACAAGAAATTGAGAACATCTGGACCATCAAAGGCAGAATGCAGTGAATAATTGGACAATCATAGACTGGCATCCATTTGAATAAGAGGCACTTCCTCGGTTCCCACTAGAGGAAGTGTTCAAAATTCCTCATCGGAGGGAAATGAAGCTCAGCTTTTGAAACATGATTATCCTACCTGGTTGTTATGTTTGGTTATGAGAGAAATCTCTTTTGGGAACCTCAGTTCCATAAAGTTATTCTTGTGGCCAAAATTAGGGAAGGATAGCAAAGAAGTCGTAACCGCTGTTCTCCATATTTCAGCTACCAGTTTACGTCTTACTCAGTACCCTCTTCTGATGCTGGCAAACATCACATTCATAGTAAGTCATAGCAACTCTGCCTCTTCCCATTCTCTGCCTTTTTACTCTCTGATGTCTCTATAGCCTGGGTCACTCTGCTAACATCCTACAGCTACCATACAGGGTACTCACGGGCTGAGCCTCTGGGCTGCCCGCCTAAGTGGGGCTGAGCCATGCGCCCTCCTGATACGTGACAGTGAAAATGTCCTACATCGGCACACTTTACTTTAGGTAAAACACTAAATGAGGTATTTTACACACATACACTGTTTCCACCCATTCCAATGGTCCCTCTAGGTAGTAGCAATGATCTCATTTTACAGTCACAGAAACTGAAGATCAAAGAGATGGTGTGGTCAGACAGGCAATATAGTCCAGATTAGACTCTGTCATGACTCAACACTCGGTGGCTGAAAACCACAAACATTTGTTTTTTACTCATGGTCCGTGTCTACCATGAGCTGGCAGGGGGCTCTGTTCACTGCAGTTACCTGAAAACTCAGGCTGACCGAGCAGCTGCCGTCTCCGATAATGCCAGTCTCAGTGGCTGGGGGGCTCTGTGGGAGGGTTTTGCACCAGAAGTCAAGCATTTGACCCAAAATGACATGTAACACCCCTGCTTGCAATTCATTGGCCAATGCTGGTTGCATGGCCCTGATCAACCATAATGTGGGCCGGGGTCAGGGAGATGAATAGAAAATACAACCATAATCTGCAAGTCCAAGTTCAGAGAACTGCAAGTATTCATTGAACAACACTGGTGAGAGAGGCGCACGGCATGGCAATTAAGACTAAGTTGCAATGGTGATTTTACCACGTCCTGAGCTGTGGAGCCTTCAACAAACTGCTTAATCTCCCCAAGCTTCAGCTTCCATATTTTTTTAAAAGGAGGAGTAATTATACCTTTATCAAGGAGTTGTTATAAGGATCCTAAAAGATAAAGCATGCACAGAACTTAGCTAAATAAACTTAGCATAGATACACAAGATGCCAGCCCAAGTCCTGCATACCCAGAGACTGTTTGTCCATGGCTATTGGAAATACAATAACCAAAGCTGTATCTGAGGAAGAATGCAGGAGTTGCATACCTAGATGTACCCGGGAGAATAAGTTGTCCAGAGGTGTCAAAACCTTGTCATGAAGTGGCAGGGCGGGAGAGAGATGGCCAAGAAGAGGAGACTGGCAATTTTATTATTATTACTATTTTATCTTAACCCGATGATATTTTTTCATTTTTTTTTAAGAGGGAGAAGAAGGGAGAGAAGCATTAACTGGTTTTCTCCCATATGCACCCAGACTGGGAACTGAACCCGCAACCTAGGTATGTGTCCTGAGCAGGGATCGAACCTATAACCTTTTGGTTATGGGATGATGCTCCAACCAACGGAGCCACACCAGCCAGGGTGAGACTGGAAGTTTAAAACATGGCCACAAATTCTTCATAACTCTCTATTCCCTCCTGTTGAATCTGGGAAGGCCTGTGGCTGCTTTGATCCATAGAGTACAGTGGAATGACACTGTTACTTCAATGCTAGGCCAGGTAGCTTCTATCTTGTTTGTTCCAACACTTGCTTTTGGATTTCTGAGCCACTATTGACTACACTGAGGTCACCATAGTGTGAGGAAGTCCAAGTGAATGAGAGGCCCCCCACCAAGGCCCACTGGTGTCATCTAGACCAGGCACCAAAATGTGGGTGAAGAAGCTCCAAGTGATTTCAGTCCCCAGGTGTCACCCTCAGCCTACTGAGTCTTTCCTGATGAAGTCCTAGACATCATGGTGTAGACCCAAACCATTCCCACTGTGCCCTGCTGTATTTGTGAAATGCAGAATGTGACCACAGTAGAATAGTTATTTTATACCACAATATTTTGACATGGGTCATTATGCAGCAATAGATAACCGGAAACATGAAAGTAGGGGAAAGGTGATTATAGGTGAATGGATAATTATCAGGATCAGTGCTAGAGATAAAAGTCTGGGTATTTACTAGATCCTAATGATGTACTTTTCTGGAGAAAATGGGTCCTTGTAAAAGGCTGAGGGCAAAGTGTCAGTTTTCTCTTAACTCTGGATGTGGTCACCAAATCAAGCTTGCCTACACACTATGCTCTGATCTGGTGCCTTCGATTTACCAGCTTCATTCATAAACTTAGCTATACCTCTGCCTGCTCTCTTCCAAAAGCAGAAAGCTGATTTTGATGTCCTGTCCATGTTCTGCTCATCCTCTAGTTTCTTTTGGTGGCCTCATTGTGCTAGCTTGGCATAGCTGGCATAACTGCTCTCTTCCCCCTTCTCTCTTCCTCTCTCTCCCTCTCCCCCTCACCCTTCTCCTCCTCCTTTGCCCTTGCTTTTCTCCAAATTGGTCTAAGAGTAGTACTGGCATCTTGCAAAGCATTCATTGAGCTTCCTCAAAGCTGCCTCCAGTGGTCACAGCTAAGGTTCTTTCCAGAGTACCCAGGGAATCACGGAGGCATGTTCAGAATCTACACTAGCCCTGCCCAAGGGCAGCCCCCTGGGCAGCACAGAAGCCTCTCTCCCAGGTTTGCTCAAACCTTTCAAGAAGAGGGAAGCATTGCCTCTTCTCGCCATGAAGGACTTCTCTTCTCCTAAGCCTTGTGGAAGCCCCTGTCCTGACTCATGGACCAGGCATGTGCGGCGAATCATCGATGAGTGTGGTCCACCGCAGAGGCATGACACCCCTCTCACGAGTCACCCTCAGTAGGTGAAGTGCTGCTTTTTCCACTTTGTAGGTGAAAAAGGCCTGATATTAATATCCCATCACTATGGTATTTTCCTCCAATTCTCTCCCAGGTGCAGTTTGGTTGTCAGAAGGCTCAGGACTTTTCCAAAAATCAAGCTTTCCAGGAGTGTATCTATTTAATACCCATTTCTTGACAATTGTACAATTTTTACCACTCTATTCCAGCTTGTGATAATTCCCCCACTGCATTTCCTCTTTCCTGAAAGTTCACTTTCCTATTTCCCCTCTTCCTTGAGAGTTTACACTGTATCGGGAACCCTCTACCTTCTTTCTTTATTTCTTCTGAATAATACGATACATCTTTGGTAGACACACCTAAAATATTACTAACCTCTGTTGAAGAGTTTGCAAAATGTAATCTTACCCAATAGAAAAGAAAGAACAGACAAAAACTTCACTTGCACTTTAAATCAGGTTCCACAATACCTGACACTTTTTTTTCTGTATATCAACTGCTCTTGATTGAGTTCAGTCAGCTGAGAATTTCTTAGAAGGTATACCTTTTGAACTCTTGCTAAGCTTGTTTCCTCAACTATAAACTAGTCACTTTGAGTGCGAGTTTAAATGAGATGTCACATGTAAAGTTATAGCCATGGCATGACATTAAGTGCTCAAGAAGTGCTATTATTGATTGCTCCTCTAAGGACAGCCTGCCCCCCTTTTGTGGAGCCCTGAAGTACCCTTGACTGTTTGGCATCATCTGAAATCCTCTAACAGCCATAAACTATATTCTAAGCCCTGAAGTTTCAGTAGTCACTTTGGGGAGTTTGACACAGGATGCGACCTCAGTCTAGATCTGTTTTCAAAGACCGATAGACAAATGACCTGGGGTGGCTCCCAGAATTTAGGTCAGGAGACACTTTCTCATCTTCCTTCCTTGTGATGGGGCTCTTGGTAACCTTGCAAGAGGCTCTGGTTTAGGTGGTGTCAGTAGATTTATCGGGGCACTTGGAGCCTCACGAGAATCAGCACTTTTGCTTCACCAGGGTTTCTCTGAGCGCCTGCATTTGGCTCATTTCATGTGAGTTCACTGGAACAGAATAATTTCAAGGAAACAGCAATTTAGACCCTTGAGTTTCTCATGGTCCTTGGACTAAATCATAAATCAACTTCTGCTCACTTGAAATGGAGCCTAGAGCTTCCAGAAACTTCTGAAGAGTGGAGCAGACGGTTTGATTAGGTCTGTGAAATTTCCAGACAGGATGTTAGTTGTCTACTTCTCTTTTCTCATTTAGTCCATGCTAGTGAAGGCTGAGAATAATGACACTTTTTATATATTTGTTTTCAGAGGTGAGGAAACTAAGGCTTAGGGAACTGAAGTAACTCCCTCAAAAATTAAAAAAAAAAAAATCTGTTAATGCGGTGGTCAGACCAGCATCCAGATCACTCGGCTTTGCCTTTTACCTTGCCACACTTCCGTTCTTTCAGGAAATATTAATGTTGCATATCATGTATCAGGTGCAAGGGCTTGGAGAATGACTTGTGAGACTGGAAAACCAGAATTTAAAAATGTATTTTAGGGATATATGGTTAAATAATCCATGTTTGATAAAACAAGAGACCAGACTGGATGAGGAGTTTAAGGTTGTTGGGGCCATCTGGCTGTGTCAGGCACAGGGCCTTCTGGACAGAGGACAGGGAGGGAGGGCCAGTGAGGCTGGTCAGGTGCATGCAAATGGAACAACATGAATAATTCATTCTCCGTGAATTAGGACAATCTTAACGTCCGGGAATTATGATCGCCTTAATGTTTCTTTCATGTACCATGGGAATCAGCCCATGTGATTGATAGTCATTGCCGCCGCCACATGCCTTTCTGTTACTGCGGTCCCCCGCCCCCACTCTCCTACCAGCCGCCCTGCCTCTAACAGCTAAAAGGTTAATATCTGGCACAAGGAGAGACTTCTGGGGCCTCTTTCTGTGCTAAGGGTAGCAACTTAGTTTACAACATTACATTTTAGTTTACTCTTTTAATATGTATCTTCTTTATGCTGCTTCAAGTCCCTTGCAGGATGGGGTTGTGTACTAATAAATGAATAAAAAACATATAGTTTGTTTGATTATTTCAGATTGTTTCATGTACATTAAATACTTTAGTGTAAAATATAGAAAATAGAAATATGAAAACCTATTACAGTTATCATCATGACAAAAGATGAAGAAAAAATTCCCATTATACGGGTCTGGCATTTAGCTACTATTCCTTTAACAATCACTAATAATTGAATGGCCAACCATTCTTCCTTTGGCCAGTCCACCCCCCAACCCTCATTTAACTATTAACAAGGACCCAAAGACTCAGAAATATTCATTGCATAGATTAGATTCCAGATGTCATCTATGATTGGATATAATGTAATTTAAGAAGAAAACATCAGATTTTTTTTCATTTCAGACTCCATCAATTTATTATCAAAGATGAGATTCTTAGCACTTTTTTTTTTCAGGGAATCTGCAGTATTTAGAAAGACCCCAAAATTAGGGGGTTTTATGTGTGGGGGCGGCTCTCAAACTTGAGTGGTTATCAAAAGCACCTGGAGGGCTATTAAAACACAGATTTCTGCCCCGCGCCCCCGCAGAATTCCTGATTCAATAGATTTCGGATGAGCCCTACAAACTCATGTTTTTCCAACCAGAGATGCGGAAGCTGCTGAACCTAGGACCAGTCTTTGAGAACCACTGGCTTCCAGTGATGTGGCTGCTGGGTGCGTGCCTTGATGGGAAATAGAAAACTCAAGGGCACCTTGGAAGGTAGAGTCTTTATTGTGGGAAAGTCCGAAGACCTCTTAACTAAGGTTTTGGCAAAAGTCCAAAGTTCAGAGGTAAAGAAGAAAGCCTAAAGGTATCTGGGTAATTCTGGCCCAAGTGAAGCTGGACTTTACTGAAGGGAAGCCTAGAGACCTAAGCTACCCTCAGTGGTGAGATGCGGAAGGCGGTCATTTGTGGAACTGAGTGCAGCCGCGGGTATCTGGCCCTCCTTATTGGACGCTACCACCTTCCTTGTAATACCCAACTCTTTTGCTTATTCCTTTGGATACACCTGGATGTTGCCTTCCCAGTCTTGTTTTGGGGTTTAATCTTTTCTATCCATTCTCTAAATATAGCTGTTTCATGGTTTAAATCATCAGTCTGTCTGGGTCACCTTATTTACTTTCATGTTTTCAATTATCACCTACTACTAACCTCTTCCTTGAACTTCAGAAGAGCTTTCCAAATTCTTCGGTATGCTTCCTATGGGCACCAAAATTTTAATGTCTCCGATATTAAAAATGTTGAACCCACAAGGTATCTTAGTTAATGGTCAATGTCTCTACCCAACTGCCCAAGCAAAAATGCTAGACATTCTTCTGGATTCTGCTTTCTCCCTCATTCTGCCTCATTCACCAATCCTCTAGACCCTGAGCACTCTACAACTTAATGACCTCTTGCCGGCCTCCTCTTCTCTGGTTCCACAGCCAAACCTGCTGCCCAGGCCCTTCTTTGTGCCTCCCAGGCTACCGAAATAACCTCTCAGCTTCCTGAGTCACCCCACCCCTCTCTCTTCTATAACTGCCACACAACTGCTATTTCTGCAGTAAAAGACAATTTTAATTCTTTATCTCAAAATTTTAAAATTGTTCCCTATTTCCTTCATAATAAACCAAAGCTCCTTAGCAAGGCGTCTGAGACCTTGCGCGCTGCCCTTCCTCTTCTTTCTGACATGCCCCTAAATTGTATCATAATGAACTAAAGTTGTTGCTGAATTTGCCATGTTTTTTCCACTCTGCTGGCTTTAACTGGTTGCTTTTTCTACCCCTACCTGCCCCCATGAGTCTTATTTTTCCTTTCATACCCAGCTGGCCAATCCCTGCCTCTGTGAAGTTTCCTTAACTATGCTAGATTGACTTGGTTATTCTCCCCTTTGTAATTTCCTGGGAAATCAGAAGTGGCTTTACTATCCTTTGTGAAAACCCGTAGGGTAGTGTTCACCGGTGTCCTGTCCCCAGCATCTAGCATAGCATCTGGTGCAGAGTGGATATCAATATATGTCTGTTAAAGGAGTGCTCTCAATTTCATGCTCCAAGAAATATGACTCAAAGGCATGTCAATATTATGCCATGGTATTTCTTTGTGTGAGTAAGAGACAATTTAATATATAATTTTCATATTTTTCGGTAACATAAAATAAGCAATGTTTGGGTATTACCTAGGAAAAGTATTCAATTTTCCTCTTGTCTGGATCATTTCCAGCATGTATCCGTGTCAACTAGTCCTCTTGTCTATAATCCTCCCCTTGGAATAAGATGTTCATTTCATACTTTTCTTGCATGCCTGTCATGAGTGCACGCTCTGTACAAGAAGCTCCCTGTATTTATCATAGAACTGGAAGCTGTAATTAGGAAATGCTCACATGCTCTGGGATAGACTCTAGGCAGGTGACTACCACCAAGAGGCAAATCGAGAGCCTGAGGGGTCTTTTGGTCTGAAAGAGAGACAGACATTTCCACCTTATGGATGGGTGGGAGGGCTCCTAGCAAACCAGGGCCGCTGTGAAAAATTATGGAAGCCCCTGGTCTGAAACCTAGGGGTTCTGTGTTTATCTACAGGTAAACTTCCATATGAACCTGTCTGCTTGGCACATGACCTCTGACAAGGTAAAGACAACTCTTCGACACCACCAGTAAGTTGAACCCTCTCAAACATTAGATACCTGTAACCAAATGCTTAAAAGGTGGTCAAGTAAAAGAGGGAATAAGGTTTTTTATAACTATCTTGAGTCCAGTGATCAACATTAGAACAAATAAGTGGAATTTATTAAAAGACAAGATTTTGCCCTAGGTTAGAGAGATTTTTCTGAAAACTAAGCCAGTTACACTCTGCTTAGTGAGTTATAATGCTCCCAGGATTGAAAGGCAGTCTAGGTGCAGATTCGCCATGGGTAATGTAAAGATGGCTTATGCTCAGGAGGAATATGTAGCGGGTGACCGAAAGCTCAGGAGGCAGGCGATGCTGTACAACCCTGATCGCGTCACCCCATTTCTTTGCTTCCAGAGAAAATGCCACCTCCTGAAGAAACAGGATTGTTGCTGACCGTTCTTTGGAAAACCACCATTTTGAATCATGAGCTACTATGGCAAAGCCTTCCCCCCTCCTCCCTCTCTTATATAAGGCTTTGTGTGGGTGTTACAGGGACGAGCCTCCTGTAAGAGTTCTCCAGGCAGAGACTTGAGGGAGGCGGATTCAAACAGCAGCAGAAATGTTCAGTTTTGTTCTGATTTTCATGGCATGTTGCACAGCCATTCACATGTTTCTTTGTATGAGCAATATAATAACCAGCTTTCAAAAGGACAGACAGCATAATGAATGGATTGTAAAACGTGCTCATAAAAACAGTAGTGTATGTCTAGAAGTGTGTGTTATCTGCTTTTGATTCACTGCGCACCCTGTTTTGCATTTTTCACATCATTTGCAAGTTTTCTATTAAAAATAAGAATTTAATGGGCATGCAATTAATTTTAATTTTTCTTTTTTTCCCCCCAAGGTAATAAGAAAGTGTATGTGTAGGGGGGCATTTTACAGTCCTGACAGAACATTGATATTATAGCTATAGAGTTCATTACAGGGTAATTAATGCATGTTAAGTATCTTGTAAATATTATGTGGTAATAGCTCTAAATAAATACACACTACAGTTGAAAAGATCTGCTCCACCCCTGCCACAGGGAATGAGATGTTCCTAATTAATGCCTTTACAAGAGGAGCCTGTGTCACCTTGGACAGTCTTGGGAAATTACAGCTTTAGTTTGTGAAAGGCAACAGTGAATGGTTAATTACGCTAACTTGACATGCCCGGCGCCTATCCCACCTGGGCTAAGCAGGTTGGACAGGCCCACCTGGCTTGCTCTCTCCCTCAGCAGCCTTTGTGAGAAAGCAGGATGCACACTGTAGTTGTACTGCTGAGAGCCATTCCAACCCCAAGACGAAAAGCTTTCTGGGAGGACCTGCTGGCAAGTGCCGGCCCACCTTGGACTCTTTACTGAGCTCTTGGATGCGGCACCCGGGGCCCTGTCTGGTTAGCAAGAGGCACTGCTGCCGATGGCATTTATAGGTGTGAGTTTAAATTATATTTCCAGTTTGACCTTCTGCTTGGTTTACAGATGGTCGCTGCCGGGTGTTGGTGTGTGGGGCTTGAGAGCTCCTCTTAGCCCTTGGCTGCAGTTACGATCGCCAGGACCCTGAGTGTCTCTGTGGTCGTTCTCCCAGAGACGTTCAGAGTACAGGAGAGTGATAGAAAGGCTCTTGCTTCTCTGACCCATTTCTTTTTTCAGGGCAGCCAGGCTCAGGCTGATGTGTCATGGACCAAGGGCATGGCATCAGAATGGTTCTAAGGGTCAAAGTTTTAACATGATTCAGCTCTTCTTCATCCCTAACCACTTCTGCATAGTATATAGTGACTCCCTTTTCCCAAATGTGTTTACATCTTGACTTACCCAACTGTGACTTCTAAGCTCTTCAGAGATGCCAGCTTTTGGAGATCAGATTATCACTATGGAGTGGGCTTTCAAAACCCTGGCAAAGGCTGTCTCCTGTCAAACAGTGTTTCCCCTAAACCTCTCATCTGGTACTTGGAATTTCTAAAGAAGGAACCCAAGCCTTCACACCTGCAATGAGAGAGGTGGTTTCAAATGCAAACCTCTGGAGTTGAGATTCACACTTACATAAATGCAGATATAAAGCATATTCTTTAGCCAGAGTTTAACATTAATGAGATCCTGAAGGCTTGAGGTTCCGGGAAGAATGATACTTAGGACAGGGGACAGAAAACTGCTCGCCTGGCTGAAAGGACCAAAGACAAACATGACCCACTTCAAGTCGAGGAAGTCCAAGTCCTGTGACATCAAGGACATGGATATTTACTTTGCTGACAATGCTAGCAAGAAATTGTGGTGAAATCCCTGACTATCACTATCCAGAAAGAAACCAAATAAGGATATTGAGTTTATAGTATAAGTTGCAGGCAGGGACCACCAAAAGCCTGGGCAGAAGTACAGGGCAAGGAGTCAACCCCTGTAAAGTACTTTGGGCAGAGCCTGGCAAAGGTGGACATTCACTACATATTGGTGTTGTCATGATGAAGGGCTGTGTCCCCTTCTTCCAGCAAGGTAGCAATGCTAGAGAAAGTCCACCTCTTGTTCTGATGGAGACATAAGGGAAGCTCATGCAGACAGGTAAGGGCAGATATTTACGAGTACTCTTAAAGAAAAATCATTCCAACACTTGTTTAAAGTGTCAAGAAAGACTTTATTTAAAACTATTGCAATAGGGGAGAGAGACTGAATTCAACTCCAAATACAACAGGGACAGATGGGGATGTATGGACAGCGGGTTGAGTGAGGGAGTAGATGGAAAACTATTAGGAGGAACTTAAATATCAAGGGCGGAGGAAGAGAAACATGATCAGATACCAAGGGTGGGGAATTCTAGGAAACACAGGCTTAGCAGAATTCTCTGCTAAAACTGGGCTTTGCAGGCCAAGGACTAGGCCTAGTCCAGAATAGAGCTTAAGGGAGCCTGACTAAAGTTTAGACAAGAGGGGAGTCGTTGTCAATCCCTCCTTTTATTCAGGGAAAGAAAAGTCATTGTTCCGTCTGGACAATATGTCCATTTCTTGCTTGGCCATCTTTTGTTTATTAAGGACCAGCAGAACCATCTGTTGAGATTTGGTAGTGCCGTGTATTTTCTGGAGGGCGTGAGCCATCAGACGTGTAAAAAGCACCTCCTTCTTGGAAGATACACGATCCCACTTTGTGAAGAGGGGGGCAGGCTCTCAGCAGAGTAATGGACTGATACCCGCAAAAAGAAAGGGTGTATCAGTTAGGGTTCAACCACAGAAAAATAAGCAGCAGAGAGGATCTACATTAATTTATTTATTACAAGGAATCGGCTTATCGTGTGGCATAGCTGAGTCCAAAACCCACTGGGTATGCCATCGGGAAGAGAAAGTCGCAGACAGGCTGAAGTTGCTGTTCATGGGAGAAATGTGACCTCTCCCGGGGAAGTCCCAGTCCTGCTTCACAGGCCTTCCGGTTGATTGAATCAAGCCCACAGATTACCCAGAATAACCTGCCTTGCTTAAAGTCAGCTGAGTAGGGTCTTTAATTACGCCTGCAAAATGCCTTCACAGCAACACCTAGATTAACGTTCAATTGAATAACTGGAGAGTATGGTTGAGCCAGGTTGGCACATTTTAAAAAGATCACATCTAGTGAAGCTTTGTTTAAAGAAAATGCAAAGCTTGGACATAAGGCAAAAACGATGCTACCATAGTAAAGCGTTTTCTCATATGTCCGCAGGAGGGCCCTCTGACTGTTTTTGGATTGTAACTGGGTTTGATCAGCAACTGACTTGGATCCAAAGGGCACAGTCCTGAGAGGTTAGAGGCAAATTTCTAGAGAACTGAAGAGGTGTGATGATTTTCTTTTTTTTCTTTTTTCTTTTCTTTTGGCTTGGGAAAGAAGATAACCTCAAATGTTGAATTGCCCTGTAGGACTTTAACCAGTTTTGTACTTAACTTGACAGTCTTTAGCCTTTTTTAACACCCTGCATTGTATAAATCCTAGTTTCTCATATTCCATAAACTCAGTTCTGCAATTCTGCTGGTTACCTCATTAAAGAGTTAAATAAAACTCTGACATGATTCATGGCCTGCTTGGATGAAAATTATGCTTTTGACAATTTGAGAATTATGCTGACAGGTTCAGAAGGAGAAGTTAGGGATAGGGATGGTTAGAGAGCAATGAGACTACGGGGAGAGAGAGAAAGGAGTTGGCATTTGGGTAGAAATGAGGTACATTTTGGTCAAAGGGAGACAGAGCAGGGTGGTTGAAAATGGACCCTGGATTTAACAATTCAGGGGAAAAGACAGGGCTTGCTGAGAATCTGAGTGTGTTGAATTAACAAGCAACAATTTTCAATAAAAATGCCCTTTCCACCAATTCAGAAGAGAGAGAGGGCAAGGGAGAGAGAGAGAGAGAGATTGAGAGAGAACCTTCTCAGCAATTTACATGTAAACCAAATAGTGAAACTTGTACAGTGTTATGGTGACAGTGGTATAATTGAAGGTCAAAGGCAAGAGACACCCAGGCCTATCTATCTAATCCAATGCCTGTTTCAGTCTAAAATTACCACTACTAGTTGTTTCTTTGGCTTCAGGCTTTGACAAACTTGATTTAAATCATGGTATTTATCAACCATTCACAAGTGAATCTTAAATTTTTTATCATTTATATCAATCCCATATTAAAACAAGTGTTTGTTGTGTTGGTGGTAAAAAACATCACAAAATATACTATTTTAACCATTTTAAAGTATACAATTCGGTGGCAGTGTGTTTATTCACAATATTATATAACCTTTGCCTCTAAATAGTTCCAGAGCATTTTCACTAACCCACAAAGAAACCCTTCACCCATTAATGAGTCACTCCCCATTTCTCCCTTCCCCATCCCCTAGTAACAACTAATTTGTATTCTGTCTCTATGTGTTGTAAACTGTTTTTTGTGTTTTTTTTTTTTTGCAGGGGGGAGGTCTGTGTCTTCCAAAATTCTTATGTTGAAACCCTAACATCCAAAGGAATGACATTAGGAGGTAAGGCCTTGGGATATAAGTAAGTACTGATGAGGTCAAGAAGGTGGGATGAGAAGGAAGCTATGTACAAGCTAGGAAATGGGTTTTCATCATACACTGAATTTGTCAGCACCTTGATCTTGGACTTCCCAGCCTCCAGAACTGTAAGAAATCAGTGTTTGTTATTTAAACCACCCAGTCTATGGTATTCTGCTATGGCAGCCTAAGCTAAAACACTATGGACTTGCTCATCCTGGGTACTTCATATAAATATGTGACCCTTTGTACAGCACAAGTGTTTTTGATGGAAGGAAATGTAAGGGATGGGGAGTCAGAATCCACAGTGGTGGAGAGCAAAGAGAAGGCGAATGAGCTGGGAGGATGCAGTGTGGTCAGAGGCAGCTTGCAGGGCCCCTTTGCAGGTGAGGAAGGAGAGGCGGGACGGGGAAGGTCTAAGTGGACTCAGTCTATTCTATTGGCCTACTTCCATTTATGATTTCCAAAAACAAGACATAAATGTCTGGAGTGAACATCTTATGCTGCACGTATGATTTTTTATCAATAATACAAATTACAGTGACTACAGTCTCTGAGTCCACTGAGATGGCATCGTTCGTGATATGGGCAGGCACCTGCCAGGGTTGGTCTGCACATAGGCTCTATGCTTAAGGGAAGGGGCTTGATGGCACCTTCTCCCACACGGACCTCTTTTCTCTGTCTGGCCCGCATAAGGAAAGCATGCCGCTCTGCAGTGTGCATTTGCATCCTGCTCCCCCCCAACTACTCAAACCTACAATTGAATTGCCAGGCAATCTGAAGCCCTGCTGATTCCCTGCAATTCAGGCAAAGCACACGGGAGCCCTTTCAGGAGCCAGGCATGCTACAATCAAGCCACTCCATGCACAGGTCTCTAATAGTACGGTAATCAGTGGTAATCACCCATACAGTTTACGTACGGGGGGCATAACAAGATTCATGTCTCTGTGGTGAATACATTTTCATTTATAGGACTAAACACGGGCATACATTACCTGTTTAATTAAAAACAAAATTCTCCAGCCAACAATTTGCTCCCTCTCCTGGGTATATGTTACATACATTACTGATGTTTCCTTTAAATGTACTGATTACATATTCCTCAAGTAATGTGTCATTGTGTGTGACTGCCTACCATGTGTGAAGGCAAACCTTTGCTCCTAGTTTCTCTCTGTTGAGAAAATAGAGCCCCACTGTGTTACCTGTGTGCAAATATGTGACACGGGTTCAGATATCTAGACTGGTGATGACCCCTTAGAAGTGTAAAGTATGTACAGAGGACGCCAGAGGGTAGTGGCTTCCAGGTCAAACCAAGAGAACAATCCCTGGCAGATCACTATTTATAGGTGCTCTTTAATAATTCTTTTTTAATAGCTTATTTTTATTGTGTTTTTTTCCATTACCATTTATCCCTCCATACCCTCTTCTACCTCCACCCACCCTCCCCCCTGCAATCACCACACTGTTGTCCATGTCCATGAGTTGTTTTCCTTTTTGCTCATTCCCTCTTCCCCCAATCCCTTGCTTCTCTATCTGGTTCTCCTCTTCCTTGCCCTATCCTGGATGCAGGTAGCTGCCCATGCAGGTAAGTTTGGAAGGGTTCTCGCATTTAAGAAGAACTGTGCCTCAAATGAGTCAATGACTTACTGCCTGTTTTGCTGAGTCCCATGCACATGAGGAGATGAACTGAGGTTGAAGGGACTCAATTGAAAGCAGGGTCAGGTGAACAAGGTGGCATCACCAGATGTTACAGCTGTCACCAGTCGTCGAAGCCACCCGGGTGTGCTCCTCTGTGTTGTTGGTTCTTTCAAGGGTACTGTGTTTCTGATCTTGAGTTCTTTCATTTCACAAATGCTATCATTTGTTGATTTGGGTTATGAGGATGAGCATGGGGTCCAGGGCTGAAGGTGGTGAAGAGCCAGAGGGTCTGATCAAAGGACATGCTCATCAGTGAGAAGGGGTCATATTCTAGAATGGTTAAAAGTAGAATTAATATTGATTGTTGCCAGATACAATGGGTGTAAGGAAATGAAGAGTCTTCAGGCCCATTTTCTGAATTATGGTTCAAATCGTCAGCTGCATAGATGGGGTTGCTGTTGATGAAAATGAGAACATATGATCTGGTTCGGAGAAAAGATGGCAAGTTCGGCATTCAATATATTGAGTTCCAGGTATCGCTGAGGTGTGAATGTGGCGAGATCAGCATAGGTCTGGAGCTCAGGGGAATGATTCAGGTTGGAAGCTATAGAAAAGGAAGCATTCAGAGTATATCTGGAGGGTGAGTATTACCAAATGTTCAAGAGCTGCAAGGTCTTGAACCCACACTGCCCAGGAGTGATTTTTGATTTACCACTCATTTGCTTCATATCTTTGGACAAAATATGACTCTCTCTGTGCCTCAGTTTTCTCTGTCTATAAAAGGAGCTATTGACGGTAAGTACATATTTCTCAGTTTGAGGCTTATGAGTTAATGCACAAAAAGCTTTTAGAGCAGTCTCTCACTGTTAAGTTAAGGAAATAAAGAGATTAGAAAGAAATCAAATATGGAACCCTGGGAGTATCTTGGCCCTTAACATCTAGATTGTGAGCAAGTGGTCGTCAAAGAGAGGATGGAAACCTAGGAGAGGGTGTCACAGAAGCTAAGGGGTGAGAGAAAAATAAGATTAAGGAAGCAAAACACCATGAAATGTCTCAGAGGTTCAGTAAGTTAAGATCTGAATACCAGCCCCAGCTGATGTGGCTCAGTGGTCTGAGTGCTGGCCCGTGAACCGAAGGGTCACTGGTTCGAGTCCCAGTCTGGGCACATGCCTGGGTTGCAGGCCAGGTCCCCAGTAGGGGGCGTGTGAGAGGCAATGACACAGTGATGTTTCTCTCCCTCTCTTTCTCCCTCCCTTCCCCTCTGCCTAAAAACAAACAAATATAAAAAAAATTTTTTTAAAGATCTGAATGTCACATGCTCTTGTTGGCACTGATCAAATAGACAAAAATTCCAGCCCTCATGGAGCTTATGTTCTCACTGGGGGCTGCGAATGATAGAACAGAAAAGTGAATTGCATGGTGTGTTAGAAGCTGGTAAGCGCTATCAAGACAAACATATCGGGGAGGGGGGTGTAAGTGTGCAGGGGTCAAACAGCTTGCTTTTGTAAATTGGAATAGGTTGTTATTATAAATTGGGGGATTAGGGAAGGTCTTGCTGAAAAGGTGGCATTTGAGCAAACTATTAGTGACCTTACATTTTAGCCGTTTTAGAGTAAATGAAAGAGAAAGAAGTGAAAGCAGAAAGTGCAAAATGCTATTTCAAAAACCAAACTCTGGAGAAAGAAAGAACAATATTGAAACTGCAGTTGGAGGCTCAAGGTCAAAGAAGAATTTGCATTTCAGCATGAAAAGACTTTAGCCAATTTATTAAAATCCCCATTCTAAAGATGAAAAAATTAATAGGGAGATGAAATGATTTGCTCAAATGCACATTGATCTAGGAAGTGATAGAGCCAGAATTCAAAGTCAGGTAGGTAGGATACCAATGCCTGTTAGGTTCCAGTGCACAACCACTCCTGTTAATACCTAAAAATGTATTGATTTAACCTCAGCTAAGGTGTGAATATCATTCCACATCTTTCTAAATGTCTGTTCAGCTACCTCTCTCATTCCCCAAGGAGTTATTCAACATCTGAACCTCTTTCTTCAAAACCACCTACGGGGCTGTTGGAGAGCTTGCATACAGGGTTAAGGAATTAGAATATATTGTCAAGAGAGGGTTTAAAGTAATGACCCCTTGAGTGTGGGCAGAACAGAGAGAGTAACACAACCATATGCATAGAGAGGCAGTACAGATCTCACTTGCAGTCAAGCTGATGAAGCCTTCTTAGAGGGGATGATATTAAATTGGACCATGAGGTATAGGTAGGATATTGCTGGAAGGTGATTGGGTAGCTCTTTGCACTGGAGAGAAAGTTTTGAGTAATAGTGAAATGTTTTTAAAAACTAAAATGGCAATCAAATTGTATACAAAGCTATTTTAGTTGCTCATATTCTATTTAAATTTCTCTAAAAAATTTCTTCCACTCATTATTTTGCTATACCTCCACCTTTAGCATCTCTAATTTCTGTTTTTCTCCTATTTGAGACCTGTAACTTGTCTCCTACACTTCACGTAGCCCATATCTCTAAATGTACGGTGATTTCTATTTCTTCCTTCCAGCTTCTATCAGAATCAGTAAGAAGTGTCCCCAGAACTCCATTGGCATAAATTGTACCAGCTCATCTCTCCATCTGTCTCCTGGATCACATGAGCAGACGTAGCCTCTTTTCATTTGGGCTTCATCTAAATGCATCTTCCTTTATACTAACAGGAAAGCACTGAAAACAAACAAACAAACAAACAAGCAAAAACAACTCATTAGCCTAACCTAAAAGGGTAGGTATAGAATTTGGGTTTTTCCCCCTGACTTTGTAATTATTTGTTTTAAATTAAGGCATTCTTTTTTTTTAAATCCTCACCTGAGGACACACAGATATGTTTCTTGATTTTAGAAAAGAGAGGAAGGAGGAGAGAGAGAGATGAGAGGGTAACATCAATCAGTTTCTTTCTGTATGCTCCTGACCGGGGATTGAACCTGCAACCTTTTGGTGTATAGGATGATGCTCCAACTAGCTAAGCCACTCAGCCAGGGCAAATTAAAACATTCTTAATTGATCAGTTTTAAAGAATATCTTTTGATCCCCAATCATAAAAGATGAAGAAACCAGGGTACCAATATTACCTTTTAACTTCTTTTTGCTTTTATTTTTGGTTAATTATATAATTTCCAAGTTATCATTGTTTATAACATTTTGGTTGTTTTATACTTAGTCCCACATTAAATTGGAGTCAGTGTTTTACTCCAGGATTTTTGCCAACATTTTATTATTACTCATTTCTTGGCTGAAGTTTATTGTTTGGCATCTTATTCAAGAAAGGCTCATGGAGAATATATTACCTAAGCTCTTGTAGGACAAAGGTGTTTGTGTCTTTAATACTTAAGTGACAGTTTGGCTGGATATGAAATTTTTTAAGTATACTACGTTGATATTACTCAAGTGTTTTCTCGTGATGAACATTGGTATAGGATGATAGGAGGCCAGATGATTTTTTTCTCTTCATAAGAGAAATTTGGTATTTTTTGCTTGTCTTTACTTCTTTGTCTTTAAAGCCTAGTAACATTATTGTCTTATTTATACTGATTCTATGTCAAGTTTTTCCTGGAACACAGTGTGTGATTTTATTAGATAAGTTCAAATCTTCCCTTTTCTGCAGTTGTTCTTGAATCATTCCTTTAAACATATTTTATGTCCTTTTGTTTATTTCTCTTCTCTCGGGCATCAGTACATTCATGGTGAGAAGCAATGTAGCCCCTTAAAAGCTGCATGACATTAGTAGGCAAGTTGTGTGAGCTCTCGGGGACTCAGTCTCCTCATCTGAAGTGTGGAATGCTCAACCTCAGAAAGTCGTTGTGAAGATTAAATAAGTTCATACATGTGAAGTGTCTGGAACTGTGCCTGGCATGTATCATGTACTGACTGCTAGCTCTTTTTTTTTTTTAAATCTGCTTTGCCTGAATTCCATATCAATTAGCTCCTCTTTCATCTAATGGTAAATACCTCAGACCCCAATCCAATGCTAGGAAGTAGTTAACAGGATATTCATTCTTTGTGGTCTCTGGCCTAGACTCTAATTAATAGAGATTCGTTCCTTTTTTTCTTTTGGCTTAATATTTATTCTTAGAAAGTTTTTTCTATGTGGCCCCCAAATATGTATGTATGTCCTATAATTGCCAAACATTATTTTCAGTTCAATTAATCAGAAGAATTTATTGAGTACCTGTTGTACTATGGGCCTACAATGAATTAGGTACTATTAAAAGATAAAACTGAGGCATATTAAAATATTTAAGAGTTTATCTGAGCAAAAATGGATTCATCAGGCAGTATTCAATCTAGCAGATAGAAAAGAGCTCTGAGCAGCTGTGTCGAATGACAGACTTCTAGGCAGAAGGGAACAGGAACAAGAAAGTTATACCAGGCAAAATAGTGGGTTGGTTATTGCAAGCTCACTTTCCTTTAGGAGATGACAGGGGCCTATGAGGCAAATTACCTAATGAGTGGTGATCAGGTGATTTCTAACACTGGTTTAAGATTCTATTTCTAGGAGAATAAAACTGTAATTAACTCTCGCTTTGGTGACATTAGTGACTCCATTTTGGGCTTGTTGTCTTGTTTTTTTAAAGTACTAAAGTGGATAGACAAAATGACATCCTTGTTTTCAGGGAATTCTAAATCTTGCAGAGAGATATAAAGCCATAATAAGTTGTTATGTTAGATCATGTTGCTAGGTATTATAATTAAAACAAGAGCATAATCGAAGAGAGAAAAATGAGGGCAGATTTATGGAAGTGGTAAATTTGAATTGGAACATGGAGTGTGGGTAACATTTGAACAGGTAAGAGGAAAGAGAAAGAACATTTCAGGTAAATCATGGTAAGGACAGTGCAAATACCTACTGCATCAATTCAGAACTTGCATATATTAAGGACACTAACAAGAAATAGGGTTGGCTGTAGATAGACTAGGGCATAAGATAGGCACTTAAGAAATCACACAAACCAGGAGACAGTGGGTGCCTGACCTTTACTTGTGGACACGGGACACATGTCAAGGCAAACCTTTTGGAAACTTGCATATGAAAGAAATGCATGATAGGAAAGTTCTGGATGTTGGACTAATCAGGTAGGATTGGTTCCTCCAGCTGCTTCAGATAATGAAAAACAGTAACTATGTGAGAAGAATCCTGATCATAGCAAGGAACATTGAGCTAAGGGTTAAGCGTTGAGGCAGTGATGGAAGTGGGAAAAGAGAAAGTGTCGTAGTTGGAAGGAACCAGAAGTTAAGCACAAGGAGTAGCTTGAAGAGGATGGTTCAGACCTAGAGACAGGTATTGAGTTTTCCTTTTATAACTAAGGGTCAGTTTTGTAAGACTTACATTCTTACTGAGGAGAGTGTCCGGGCTCGAAACTCCATAGCAGCCTCTAGTAGGGACCCACTTTATTACTCTTGTGGGAGCCTGAGGAAGCCACAGGTTTTCACACTACTCGGCGATGGTCAGGCCCACTTAGCAACCTAAGAATTGGCTGGCCTGTTGGAATGGCATAGGTGAATTAACTGTGTTTATTAATGGACCGTTCCACTTTTATTTTTTTCCCACTTGCTTTTGTGCATGAGATTTCCTGGGTGTTTTGAATCTGAGCATTCAGGGGTGCTTTTTCTAGCTCAGTTCTCATGCTAAGATCCACAACAGTGTCAGGAATGAGACAGGATAGAGTTCAAGAATTGGTATTATCCTTGTTCTGCAGCTCTTTGCTCAACAGACACTGAAGGGAAATACCTGCGGACAGATGGATGGAAAGGAAACCAACACAGAAATACACAGGGCTTGTCATCTGAAGTCTGCATTTGTATGGATTGGTTTGGAGATGAGAAGCCTGAGCAGATGACTTCAGGTAATTGAGGCAATATTTCAAGTGATATACACATATTCCTACTTGATAGATCTTGCTCTCTAACTAGCCATCATCCTATTTTATAATGTTATCATACTTTTAATTATATTGTATATACTTGTTTACAGCTATTTGCTATATATCCAGGGTGACAGTACAGCAAATTAGTTTTTACCCATTGCCTCTGACTGTTTCTTGCTTTGAGCCAAACCGTAAATACTGCACTGGAGAAAGCCTGTTCAGATTACTTGTCATGCTGGCGTGCGACCACAGTAGAGCTGCCCTGAGGCAGAGTGTCCCCGGAGCTGACTTTACAGGAACGCTGGGAAAGGGAATGTCCACGTCCCCACAGCAGGATCCCCACATTAACACATGCTCACAGAGTAGCACCGACCGCTTGCTTGACTCTGTGGAAAGGAATTTATGATGCCAGTGTCTCTATGTCTTCATTGACTGTTGTGGAGGTTGTGGCATGCAGAGTAAAAGGCAGCTGATAAGTTAATAACTCATTAAGAAAAATGAAAGTAAAAAGCACCTAGCATGGTGGCTGGTATATGGGAGGTTCAGGAAATGGCGATGTCCTTTTTCCCATCTGCAACGGCAGAGGGAAAGGACCAGAAAGAGACAACACCGGGTTATTGAAATGCCTCACCTGAACTGCGTGTCAGTACAGCCAGAGTCTATGTTAGGTACTCAGCTGGGCAGAAATCTAATTTTGTTCCTCTTATTTTTCCAACTGTGGTTTCACTGTTAGGAACTGGGCTCTTTCCTGTTCCACTGTGGCCAAGGCCCACTTTACAGTATCATTTATAATTATAAGAGCTGTTTGAATTTATTGAGTATGTTTTATGAGCCAGATGAAGTGCCAAGTGCTTTATATAAAACATGTCATGTAATCCTCACATGAGCCCGCGTGGCTGAGACTCAGAGATGTGGAGTCTTTTGCTCTAAATCACCCGCTAGGCTCACCTGTGGAGGCTGGGTTAGAATCCCCATTGGTACGGCTCCAAACCCCATGCCTCTAGCCACATACTACTCTTCCTGTTCTGCTTTGTTTTTATGTCATAGAGTATCTGCCTAGGATCCTAGGTCCCCAGAGATTTCCTTTCCTATCCCCCAATGATAGTGTTTTGTTTCTATGTCACCAATGATACCTATGGCTCCATCCATATCTATGGCACTTGCACTTGTTTGCTTCCCAGGCATCTCCCCTATGGCTGGCACAGGGGAGAGGACGCAAGGACAGGGGTGTCTTAGGCTTCAGTGATGCCAACTACCGGTTACCACTGAGAGATGGCAGAAGGCTGCCTTATGACAGCGAACTACACTGGGATGATGCAATTTAGTAAAAGTGTGAAAAAGAGAAACAGAGACTATAGCAATAATAAAACTATTGCTATGATAATTTTATATTATAGGATGTATGACGATCGTCATTAGGGAAGTGCAAATATTAGTTTCTGTCTTTGAAGAGGAAGACTGAATGAAGAGGCAAATGTATGTCCCGTGAAGGATGCTAAAAACTGCTGCTGTTCCGTAGAATTAGCAACTGGGAAGTCAGGACGGAAGCCAAAGCAAACGACGGGCAGCCTGTTGCTGCTGGGGAATGTCAGGCCTACGGCTTGGGCTACACTTATAAGACTAAGAATCTCCCCACTCGTAAATGTGACAGTTTTGTTTTGTTTTGTTTTTTATCCTCACCCAAGGACACGCTTGCTGATCTTAGAGAGAGGGGAAGAGAGGAAGAAAGGGAGGGAGAGAAGCACTGATATGAGAGAGACATCGACCGGTTACCTCCCTTATGCACCCCAGCTGGGGACCGAGCCTGCAACCCGGGCAGAGGCCCCAACCAGAAATCAAAAGCACGGCTTTTCAGTTCATGGGACAGTGCTCCAACCACCTGAACCACGCTGACCAGGGCACACAGGTGACAGTTTGGGGGATGCTGTCAGTACCTAAAAATTATGGGCGCTTAAACTCATGTAACCAGAGATCTGGATTATTGACTTTTCTTGTCGAGAAGTTTGAGAACAAGAGCCACCATGTTCCATAGACCTCCATGGAGCTTAAAACTACCTTAGGCACATAGTGGGTGCTTCATAAATAGCTCGTTTTACCCGGGTAAAGAATGGCACCAATTCCATGCCCTCTACCTCCCACTGAGGAAAATTTTAATGTTCACACAAGAGCAGCAGGGTACCAAAGAGATGTTTGACATTTTAAGAGCTGATTTCAGATGCTCAGAAAAATCTGGTAATGCATTACTTCTCTGCCCCAGCAGTGTCTGTGATATATTCATAGCATGTCACACCCTGCAAAACTCTGCCATCACATAGGCTACGCTATTTGAGGGAGGCAGGTAGAAATTCCCACAGAAGTTCTGCCAAAAGAGAAGTGTGGAATACAGAAGCACTCATTACTGAGTCAAATCCCGGAACATAGACAGGAAACAATCGAAGGAAGACACTGATCAACTATAGCAGCAGCTGATCTCAGAGATGTAGAGAGCTGGAAAGTGGGTTGCTCCCACCCTGACAAGAGAAAAAATCCAGACACGCGAGAATTAATTGCTTTTAAAAAACCCATCAGAAAACCAAAGTTGCAGAGCAAATAACTAACCTGAAATACGGAGAGAGAGATGGATGTCATGGGAAGAAATAGGACCTGAGCATTGGCTTACCTGGGCAGATGGTACATAAACGGGTAAGAAGATTCAGCTAGAAATTGATCACAACTAGATCAGACTTGGCTCAGGCTAGTGTGTGAATGGGGCATCCCCAGGAACTACAGACATCGGAGGTGCATACAGGCTTGCAGTGTTTTCCCCAAGAATCCCACCAGGGTCTCGTAGGGGGACTGGGGGGAACCCTGAGAATTCTTCCTCCTGGTGCTGGCTGAGGGCGGGAAGAGCAGCCGCTGCCAGAGTGCGACCCAGACCCACCTTCAGGCCTGCCTCACCTTCTCCAAGGAGCACAAGTCTTAGCCGCAGCAGGGTAGAACAAGAAAAACTAGGATCCAAGGGCACTGGTGGCAAACCATTGTCATTAGGGGCAAGGAATAGAAGGAAAAAAAAAAAACCCAGCTCAGTCCATGGGAGAAGGGCAGGAGCAGGGCTAGGCTCATCGCATCTGGAGGAAGGCTAGGGACATGTGTGGGGGCCACACCCCTGGGACCAAGGGCTGACCCAAATGAAATTTTAATCAGAACAGAGAGTGCCTGACCCCTCACCATGCTAATAAGCATGGTGTAGAATTTATAGTGGAATAAATATAACAGTGGATTACAGCTGGGAGAGCTACAAGAGACCAGGTCTCTCTGGGGAGACTCAAGGCAAGCAGCTGACCTGAAGCCACACAGGGAGTAGACACTGAGGAAAAACCTCCTGGCAAAGTAGCCCTCATCCTATACACAGGATATTGTTTGAGGAATTTGAACCTGTGGCACACTGTGCATAACCATAGCAGTTACCGTCTTCAAATTCAACCTAGCTCCCAACTAGGAGAACACAAACCCCCAAACGAAAGGCTTAGCAGAAAAAAAAGGCATCATCTCCAAGCATAAAAATAATGTTCAACTCACCCCTGGCTCATGTGGCTCAGTGAATTGAGTGCCAACCTCTGAGCCAAAGGGTCGCCAGTTTGATTCCCAGTCAGGGCACATGCCTGGGTTGCAGGCCAGGTCCCCAGCTGGGGGGGTGCATGAGAGGCAAACACACATTGATTGGTTCTCTCCCCCTTTCTCCCTCCCTTCCCCTCTCTCAAAAATAATAAATAAATAAATAATCTAAAAAAGAAATGTTCATCTCAGCACCTGTCCAAGAGATCTGGATTTCAATCGTTATAGGCATATTTTAAAAAGTAAGAAAACACACAGAAGAGACAAAGCAATCACCGGAACCAGAGCTGGATATGATAAAGACCTTGGAACTATGGGGGAATTCAAAATACCTATGGCAATTATCTGAAAGATTCTAATGGAAAAAGTAGATAACATGCAAGATCAGAGAGGTACTTTTAGCAGAGATAAGGAGGTTTGAAGAAAAAACAAAGTGCCACAATTCGATTTTCCAGCATTACCGAAGCTGGCTTGTAGGCCTGTGGCTTTCTTGGAAGCAGAGGTTCTCGCGGCTGATTAACCGTGTGGTCTGATTTTAGAACGGAGTCCCGCCCTTTCTGTCTCTTGCTCAAAATTTTGCCCCGATCCCTTTGCAGATGCGCGTTTCTGCCTTCAGGAAGCTCCTTCCCAGAGGGCCGCCCAGCACCCCAGTTCGCTGCTCCAGCCTTGCAGCCAGTGCTCTAGCAAGTGCTGGAAGGTCCCTGAAAACACTGTGCTGCTTTAGGCCTCTGGGCCTTTTCACTTTCCGTCCCCTCTGATGGAATGATAGTGCTCCCTCCCTATGTGCATAGAGACCTCCCAGTTGACCTTTAACGCCCATCTTTAATGTTGCTATACTACTCCACTTTCCTTAAGTTCTTGTCCTCTACCCCCATGCTGTAAAATATTTGATAGTTGTGTTTATAACACTATATTAGTTGTTTATTAACCTATATTATCTTCTAGATTGTGAGCGTTCTGCAGATAAATTGATGGCTTTAGCTATTATTTAGTTATTTCTTTATTTTATGACATTAAATTTAATGACTCATCCATGTTCCAATGTATCATCTGAATACTGGACAGCTGGGCTTATTCCAATTTTTACCTGTAACAGCTAATTATGTAATGCGCGGCTTACAAAAATGTTTGGTTCTCAACACTGCATGCCTTCTTAGGGTGGCAGGTACCGTGGCCCCAAGGCCTGGCTGTTCCTGCCACGTCTGTCTGGAAGGGCAGAGAGGCGGTGGTGGTCAGGCGGGTGTGTGCGTGGAAAGAGGTAGAAGCTGAGTCCCAAGAGGAAGGCGGGGTCAGGTCATGCAGGGCCTCATAGACCATGGAAAAGACTTTGGATTTCATCTGAAGTAATATTGGAAACCATTGGAGGATTTGAATATGGGAGGAAAATGGTTAGATTTATGTACAAAATAACCGACCACCCTGGTCAGGTTATCAAGAATAGACTATTGTCTTCGGGAGCAGGGGCACCAGTAAGGACCCCACAGGTATCCAGAGCTATGGCTTCAATAAAGGAGGTGAGAGCCCGGATGTATCATTAATTGGTTGAGTGATTTTTTTAAAAAATGACATTTTTGCTTCAATTTTCTTGCCTGTGGACAGATCAAATACTTAAAAAGAGAAAAATCACTGTCTTTAAATTTGATAACTTATCAAAAGATAACTAAATTGTTAGTCACTTGATCTTTCTCATGAAAACCAATACAACTAATCACAGGGTTTCAGGAACTCCATGCGCGTGGGGTTCAGCTGATCCAGAGAGGGGCAGTCCCTGCTCAGACTGGAGACCCAGCCTGAGCCAGCCGCGGCCGAGCATGTGATGAGCAGGAGGCCTGGGTGGAGCAGAAAAATGCAAACACCTGATTCTAAAGAGAAGCTTATCAACGAAGCACGCATAAAAAAGCACCTCTATTTAGGCCTGTTGTCTTCTAGAAAGAAGGATAAAAAAATGTTTCATTAGCTTCTAAATTTAAAAAGCAAGGGGTATAGAATTTGATTCCTTGGGTGTTTAACTTTCCACCCCATTTGGTGACCAATTAAGAGGGATAGCGGTGGAAGTAGAAGAAAGTTGACACTTTCTGTGTCAACTTGCCTGGGCCATGGGGTACCTGATACATGGTTAAGCAGTTTCTTCTGTGTGTCTGTGAGGGTGTTTCTGGGTGAGATTAACATTTGAATTGGTAGACTGAGTAAAGCAAATAGCGTTCAACATGGATGGGCCTCATTTAATCCGCTGGAGGCCTGCAGAGAAAAATGCAGAAATGAGGGAGAATTTCTCCCTCTGCCGCTCTGCCCGACTGCCTGAGCTGAGACATCCATCTTCTGCCCTTAGGCTGGAACTTACACTACTGACTCTCTTGAGTCTCCAATCTGCTGACGGCAGATCTTGGAATTCTCAGCCTCCATGATCATGTGAGCCAGTTTCTTAGAATCTCTCTCTCTGTCTCTCTGTCTGTCTCTCTGTCTCTCTCTCTATACACACACACATCTCCTCTCTATGTTTATATTCTCTATACTCTATATTTATAGTCTCCATACTTTTCTCCCTATATTCCCCATCTCTATCCTATATCTATGCCTATCTACCTGCCTCTATCCTATTGGTTCTGTTTCTCTGGGAAATCCTGACTAATCCAGGGGGCCTGAGAAGTAGTCCAAGGAATCTAGTAAAACTGGGACAAAGGAGATGATGCAGCCTTGCAGAGGAAGGAAAACAGGAAAGAGAAATGACAAAGAAACAAGGAACATGTTGGAAGCCAGAAGGGAGGTCACCTTGGGGGCGAGAGGAACGGATTGGGAGGAACGGATTGGGAGGACTCCTGGGGGGACTTCCGTAATGATCTATTTCCTGACCTGATTATGTGGGTTGTTTCTTTGAGATAATTCATTGAGTCATGAATTTATGTTTTGAGTACTTTGTGTTTGTTTTATTACACCATAATAAAGCTATTAAAAATGAGAAAGAAACAAAGGGAGAAAAAGGGAGAAAATGACAGAGAGAGAAAAATAGGGACAGAGAAAGATATACGCAGTAGCTTTGGAGGAAATTACCAGAGGTCCCACTCAGCTGTCTTCTTTGTTGGAGTCTCCAGAGCATTCTCCTGCAACACCGTATTCTGAGTTTATGAACACAGCCCCCCGCCATCTCATCCCTCTGTGCCTTCTTCCAGCCTGCGTGGGGACCAGCATTTCTCATTGCACTCCACTTTTTGCCACCACGCCCACACGCAGCCCCTGGAGGCCTTGCTTCTTTCTTTGACCAGCCTGGACCATGACATCAATCACGTACGTTCTCCCTCTTGAACTGCTCACTCCCAGGCTCCGGGTTTTTAAGACTAATGCCTTTCACAAACCTGCAAACTTGAATCAAACCTCCAGTTTTACTTCTCTGTTTCTCCAGTCTCTGCAGTAGACACCACTTGAGCACGCATTTATTGGGGGCCTGCTTTTTCACTTGCTGGTCTTGATGCAATAAAAACAGTGACGGCTGCATTCCATGACTGAGTGTACCAAGAGTTCCAGGCAGAAGCTTCGAGGGTATGGCGTGGCTTCAGAAGACTCAGACCATCACACTGACCTCATTCTATTGGCCAAGCAAGTCACTAAACCCAGTCCAGACTAAAGAGAAGAGAAAAATAGCCTCTCTTTCTTGATAGAAAAATAGCACATGCATAAATAAGAGAATTGGTGCCGTTTATCTTGGAGACAAACTATCACAACCACTGCATTAAACTCTGCCATACTTCTACACTGAACTGATGGCAGGTTCTTGGACATATAATTCTGTTTCACGCACCTAAGCTCCTGAAAAATTCAGGTCCCTCTTTTTGGGTTCTCTTTCACCTTTGTCTGTCAAACTCCTGATCCTCTTTAGAGCTAACTTTGTGTATCACCTCATCAAGAGCAGCTAATGTCTTACCCTTCCACCTTTGGACTACTGTTATGGGTAGACTTGTGTCCCTCCCCCCACCAAAAATATGTTGAATTATTAGCCCCAGGTACCTGTGAATGTGACCCTGTTTGGAAATAGTTTTTGCAGGTGTGATTGTGATAAAATTAGGTAATTAGGGTGAGTCCTAATCTAATATGACTTGTATCCTTATAAGAGGATACACACAGAAAAAAAGATAGAAGCAGAGGTTGACATGAAGCAGCTGCAAGCAAAGGAACATTGCTGATCGCACCAGAAGCTAAGCAAACAGCATGGGGAAGATTCTCCCCTGCAACCTCGAAGAAACTGTGGCCCTGGAAAGGCCTTAATTTTAGATTTTTCGCCCCCAGAACTGTGAGAAACAATGTATAGAACAATCACTATGTTTTATTATTTTAGTCATTTATTTTGATTTTAAGAATATATTTATTAAAGTGGGGAACAGTGAAACAAGCAAGTGTTTAGGATAGAAGAAGCAACAGGAGAACCTAGGTGAGGCTTCTTTGGATCCACCAGAAATGCTGTAGGCTAGAAAGGAGGCAAGGTGGGGCCACCTTAGCTCACTGGAAAGTCAAAGAAAAGGGGTCCTTGGGGACAGATTTAGGGGTTAGCCCAGGATGAGCTGCCACTGCCCATTGTTCCCCTGGTTGCAAGTGTCATGGGGACCCTTAGAATTTAGGAGGCGTGTGCCTGAGAGGGAAGAAAGGTGTGGGTGTGGTCCCAGGAGGGAGAGCATGCCCGATCATTGTATTCTTAAATAAATAATTTCATAAATGTATGAGTGAATAAAATAAATTTGAATAAAAATATATAACATATGTGCTTTGCATATATGGGACATTTTCTTTGTTCCCACATGGCTCAGAATTTTACTGACAGAAAATGGACATTGAAAAAATACCAAGTTAACTTTTGTTTACAAGTCCTTAGCTGCTCTGATCTATGAGCCTGTAAAGCAAAATTATTCACAGATGTGGGACCTGAGCCACATTTAAAACCCTCGTTAGCCAAGTGAACCTCAGGAATACCTTAGCACATGTAGCGTCTCAGTGGAAGGCTTTCTTATGGCCACCCAAAGCCAAAGCCTTGGAGAGCTTGAGAAAAAGGCTCATGACGCTTGGTTGCTAAAGTTTAGCCCTGAGTAGCTAAGTTTCACCGAGCAGAAGGCTCTTCTTAGAGCTTCGTTGCTACGACTAGAAAAGTTGATCCTTTGCCCAGAACTCTTTTCGGTCACAGGTCGCATCTAGATCTTTATAGGCCCTGCACTCCAGGCATTGACCTACTATGCTTTTGCATGGCTAGACTCATTGAAGGGGTCTTTTTGCTGGGCAAGCATGGGGCTTCTTTTTTCCTTTAACTCTTTGTTCTGTTTTCCACTCCACTTGCTCTCCTCACCACCTAGAGCCTTCCTCAAGAAGGCAAGATAAGCAGGGGGAGCCTGGAGAATCTTTCTCATCTTAACCTCCCTTTTTAGAATCCGTTGGGACATCAAAGTGTACTAACTGGGTTGCAAGGGTGGCTTTGGGACTTGAGAACCCCAAGTGTGGTTATAAAGCAGGAGCCTGTTCAGATGAACCCAGAGGCATACACAGATGAACAAACAGACACATACAGGATAAAACTTGGCCTCGCAATGACCTGTTTACACATTTTCTTCCTCCCTTGGAAGAAAATCAGCCCATGAGAGCAGAATCTGTCCTTTTTTACCGCTTTCCTGCTTCAGCTCTTGCATAATGTTTCTAAAGAACAAGTATACAACAAATGTTTGTGGAATGAATATTAAACACACACGTAAACATACTCAAATGTGCACACATAGGCCACGGTTGCACGAACTCTTCCTCCAATCAGGTTAGTCCTACAGGAAGTGTGTGCATCATCGGGCTGTTTCAGTGTGTGCCTCGCGCTCGGCGAGCTTAGTGCCGCTATGAAGATTTGTTTATGTAGCACACATTTGACACATTATTTTATGCAAAACTTTGCTATCAAAACAAACAAACAGCTCTTTTCCCAAAGGAGAGAACCAACTTTCCCCCCTTCTTTCTACATATTCAGGAAATGGCCCCCCAAATATTCTCCCATTGTCAGTCTCACCCTCACCTGGGGCTTTCATTCCCCTGATGGACAGCATTTGCCAGGTGAAAAGGCTGAGGTCCTCCGTCCCTCTTGGGCAATTGAAACTGCAGCCTGAAGCCTCAGCCTCGCCTTCCTGGGAACAGATGAGCCGCAGGAATCATGTAGCTCATGGACACAGTGGCTCATAGGTGTTTAAGATTTAATGTTAACAGTATTTCTTGAAATATTAACTTCACAGACTTGTTCCAGGAAGCCCCTTTTGTGTTCCTAGTTTGTGTTTGTCTTAACACAGCCTTCTCTAGGAGGTCCACTCATTTTTACTGTTGAGCGCTCTTCCTTTTTGCCGCAGTGACCATCTTTCTTAATATTCATAAGCTACCTTGATTGGAACGTTTCCTTGGGGACTGGGAGGCAGCTACTGCAGCAGCAACATCTTTTTTTTATGGAGCAGCGATGGCTGCTTCAACCATGCCTTAATAATACTCATGCCTTGATCCATAGAAGCGGGAAGGGGCCCGCTATACTGACATAGCCACTGGATATGGCTGATCCCTCTTGTGACCAAGGGCATGAACATGAACATGAGTGTGGCAGGTTTCGTTCATGATGCCAATCTTTGTCCTTCTCTGTATCCATGCCCTTTGCTATGTGACTTCCCAGTTTGTCCCATAAAGAGGCTGAATCTCTTCCTGGCCCCTTGACTCCCAGGTTAGACTTGAGCCTTACTTTGGCCAATGGGATGTTTGCATGCATGACACAAGAGGAGGCTTTAAAAAAGTGCCTTTGTGATTGCACTTGTACAACTACAGCTCTGCCATGCCCACGAAAAGGGGATGCCTAGGCTAACCTGCTGTTCCCGGGAGGAAGGGAGTCTTGAGAGCACAGCCAAGGCATTCCATTTGAGCTCAGCTGGATTAGCTACAGATGTGCAGGGAGCTCATCTTGTGTCAGCCCACCCCACAGATCACCCACAGATTAGTAAAATAAGAGGACTGGTGTTTTAAATCACTGTGTTTTGGGGTAGTTGGTAACAGAGCACTGCTGTGACTTGCTATAGACTGAATGTTTGTGTCCCTCTCCCCAAACTCCTATATTTGACCCTGGTCCCAATGTGAGGGTATTAGGGCCTTTATGGGGCAATTAAGTAAGGAGGGTGGAGCCCTCATGAATGGGATTAGTGCTCTTATAAAAGAGTCTCCGGAGAGCTCCCTTGATCCTTCCACCATGTGAGAACACAGAAGACAGCCATCTATGAGCCAGAAAATGGGTCTTCATCAAACACTAAGTATGCTGGGAACTTGATCTTGGACTTTCCAGCCTCTAGAACTGTGAGAAATATGTGTTTGTTGTTTGTTTATAAGCCACCCGGTCTGTGGTATTTTGTTGTATTAGGCTGAATGGACTGAGACATGACCCCAGTTAACTGATACGATGGGAAGTTTCAGAGAGAGCAAGTGGTAAGACTGGGTCTGTAATTAGAGTGCCTGAAGTCTGTGGATTGCCTTAGGTAGAGGCCTGACCAAGATTCTCTCAATACGGTTACTCTGTGCCCCAGTGTTCATCTCTGTTGCTTTATCCTGGTCCAAACCCTCATCATGTCTCACCTGGACTTCCACTAGAGCCTCCTACCCAACCTAATCGCTTCCGTGCTTGCCCCCTTCTGACGTGCTTGCCACATGACTGCCAAGATGATAATTTAAAGTCTAAAGAAGATCGTGGCACTTCTCTTCTTAAAACCTCTAATAAACGAAATCCCAACCCCCGTACAATCTGGCCTCCACCTCCCTCTCCTAGAGTTCACTTACCTGGTTGGTTCCCTTCGTTCCCTCTGCTACAGGCCTTTGGCTTCCTACTGCCCACTCCCTCTCCTCACATGCCAAAGCAGATCCCTTCCTGGGAAATTGATGCTTCCTGTCCCCTGTTCTTGAAATACTCTTTCCCTAGAATTCTACCTTGCCAACTCCCCTGCCTCCTACATCAGTCTAAGTTCCTCTCCTCTGAATGCCCCTCCTAAACTCCTTATTTAATTAACTGTCCCCCACCCCCTGCCTCATAACTAGCTACTTGCTATCCTATAAGGCTGGCTTGGTTCCTTCCAATCACTCGTCCCTCTCTGGAAGAATTTACGGTGGTCCCCTCTTCTCTGCAGTTTTGCTTTCTGTGGTTTCAGGTACCTGCAGTCAACCACATGGTTCAAAAACATTAAATGAAAAATTTCAGAAATAAACAATTCATAAGTTTTAAATTAAATTGTGTGTAGCTCTGAGTAGTGTGATGAAATCTCATGCGGTTCTTTTCTGTCCCACCCAGGACACAATTCATCCCTGAGCCTAACATCTCCACACTGTATACACTCTCTGTCCATTTGTCACTTAGTAGTAGTGTGCTAGGTTATCAGATCTACTGTCTTAGTATCATTGTGCTTATGTTCAAGTAACCTATTTTACTTAATAATGGCCCCAAAGTGCCATTATTAGCTTAAACTTTATCACAGATATGTAAGTATAGGGAAAAACATAGTATATATAGGGTTATACTATCTGTGATTTTAGGCATCCACTGGGAGTCTTAGTATGTGTCTCCCACGGATAAGTGGGATTACTACATACTTGTTTTTTATCTGTTTTTTTTTTCACCTAGACTACGTGCTCCTAAAAAGCAGGAATCTTGTCCAGCTTTTTTGTCACTGTATATTCAATGCCTAGAATGGTGTATATTGAATGAGTAAATGAAGGAAGGAATAAAACAAGCAAAATTAGAATTTGGATTTGCTCTCAAGACCCAACTATGGACATTTGTAGGGTAAGCATCTGTGTGGGGGATTAGACCTGAACTTGGGTCCAGAGTTTAAACAAAAGATGAAGTCAGAGGGTTAGATAAAAGTTAGGTATTAGCAAGCATTTCGTGCTACTTTAAGAAACTTGGGTTTTATTTATTTTTTAAATTAAGCTATAATTTACCTAACACGTAATGCACAGATCTTAAATGTTCCGTTTGATAATTGTATGTCATCCCAAACATAATGCATTACATTTTCATCATGCCAGAAAATTTCCCGGATCCCAGTTCTAGTCTGTTCATTACTCCTCACCATGCCCCTTCCCAGAGCCAATTACTTGCTGATTCCCATAGATTCCTGTTCTCTTCCTTGTTCCTGGACTCCACAGAACTGGAATCATGTAGTATGCTCTCCTGTGCCTTCTTATACAGTGACATTAGAATTCATTCGGGCCATTGCTTGTATCAGTTGGTCATTGCTTATTGCTACCTAGTTTTCCATAGTTCTGTTGTGGATGGACACTGTTCCCTTCCTCTTCTGCCCCCCACCCCTACCCCCATTTGGAGCTATTATAAATAATAAATAAGGCTGCTAAGAAAGCTTTGGTAGAAGTCTTTTTTGTGGTCATATATATATTTTCATTTCTTTTGGGTAATACCAAGGAGTAAAATTATTGAGTCACAACCAATGAATGTTTAACTTTTCTGTAAAAGAATTAACAAAACAGTTCCTAAAAGTGAGTCTACTATTAACAGTTCTAGTTGCTTGAAATCCAATATTGATAAGGTCTGTCCTTTTGTTAAATTTTAGTCACTCTAATCCCGCCTGGTGTGGCTCAGTTGGTTGGAGTATTGTCCGATGGATTGAGGGGTCATGGGTTCAATTCCCAGTCAGAGCACTACCCAGGCTGCAAGTTGTATCCACTGATCAGGGTGCATACAAGAAGTCAACCAGTTCCTGTGATGTTTCTCTCCCACATCGATGTCTCTCTGTCTCTCTCTCTCTCTTCCTTCCTCTCTCCTTGAAAGCAATGAAATAAAAATCCTTGGGTGAGGATAAAGAAAAATTTAGCCCCTCTAGTATGTGTGAAGCAGCTCTTTGTGTTTTTAATTTACATTTCCCTGATGAATAATCGACTGATTGGTCATTCATATGTCTTCCTTTGTAAAATATCTATTCAAGTTTTTTGCTCAACTTCTATTAGATTATTTTTTGTTGTTGTTGATTTGTATTTTGGATGTGAATAGTTTGTCAGATATATGTTTTGCAAATATTCTCTCCCAGTTCATAGCTTGCTTTTATTTTATTTTTCTTAATGTTGCCTTTTGATGAGCTTATTTTTTTTAATCTTCATGATCTGTTATTTATAAAATTTTTCTATTGTTGTGTTTTTTTGTGATCTGAGAAATCTGCCTAGCTAAAGTCATGAAGACATTCTTCTCCTAAGGGAACAGCAACATTCCAGGCTGTACTCCACAATGCGTGTGCACAAAACATTTTATAAAGGGAGTTGCCTGCCAGGCTCCTCAGGGAATTTTTTTCACTGAGACCTTGTTTGACAATAAATACTTTCAATACCCACTTCTATTATAGCCACAGAGGGTAAGAGACAAAGAAGAGTCTCCTAGAGAGAAAAACTAGAAGAAACACATTTAGGTATATAGTGGGTTGACTTGTATTGCCCCCCCCCCCCGCCAATATATACCCAAGTCCTTACTTAACTGGATCCTTAATGTGACCTTATGTGGAAATAGGGTCTTTGCAGATGTAGTCAAGTTAAAAGGGAGTCATACTGGATTAGAACAAGCCATAAATCTAAGGACTGGTGTCCTTATTAAAGGACAATTGGACTCAGACACACAGACACAGAGGAAACACAGAGAGAGGCCACATGAACATGGAGGGAGAGATTGGAGTTACACTGTCACAAGCTAAGGAACTCTGAGGAGTTCTGGGCGCCACCATAAGATAGGAAGAAGCACGGAAGGATTATTACCCAGAGTTTTTGGAGGATGTAAGATCCTGTTAATAAGTTGGTTTCAGACTTGTCACTTCTAGATCTGTGAGAGAATAAATTTCTATTGGTTTAGCCACTAACTATGTGGTAATTTATTATGGCAGCCCAAGGAAATGGATACAAGGTGTTTCCTCCCATAGAGATCAGAACCAGAGTTGGAATTATAGCTCCTTCTAAAATTTATGCAATTATTATGTTTTAATTATTTTGTGTTCTTGGAGACCTCTTCCTTCTGTCCCCTAGTTGTACCTGTACCTTGTTTTCCCTTGCCCCAGTTATTTCCATCCTGCCTACATTTGGTTGTACTCTCAGAAACTTCCCATCCAATAAGGGGTTTTGCCTGGAAAGGGGGTTAGTTTTAAGAGTCTACAGGACCCAGGATGCTCCGATAGCGGCAGACCTAATCATAGGTTTCTTTCTTGCATCCATGAATTGGATCCTTACAAAACTCCCTGTAGTTACAGGTGATGGTCTACGTTTAATCTGCGATACTTTCCAGTGCGTATTTGTTTGATATTTTGAGTTTCCCCTTTTCCTGAAGCCATTGGAAGCTTTGTTGCCATACTTCTGTTGTCATTGCTTGTATCTGGGGCTCTATGGATGTGCCTCATCAGCAGGTCTTTGATTTGCCTTTTTAGCAGTTCTGCCTGTTTTTATCAGGCTGAGAAGACTCAGGAAGATTAAAACCTATATCACCACCCCCACTATCTTATCAGAATCTATCTATGGCTGTAGATGATCATTCCACAGGGAGTCACTCCCTGTCTCACCAACTCCATGGGTAAGACTCCTTTCTTGCTCTGTTGATGTTGGTCTCGACCAGGTGCAAGGTGAGCAAAGCCACGGTCTGTCAACGAGCCTAACTTAACATTTAAGGCAGTTTAACAGGCACTGCTTGCTTTTTGTCACTCCTTTGGGATTTTCTGACCTTCACCATAAGAACATGCCCAAGTGGTCACTGCGTCTTTGGTTGGGGTCCCCAAAATAAACCATGTGGAACAGAGCCACCCTAGCCAATCCACAGTTCTGTGAATATGAAAACATATACCCATTCCTTCATGTCATTGAGTTTTGGGATCATTTATTATATGTGTGATTGTGGTCGCTGTTGACGAATACACTCCCTGTATTTTTGATGACTGATGTGTGTATTATAAAGTAAAATAATGCTTGGAAAACTATAGCACCTGGACCAAATCCAGTTGGATGTCTGGTTTTGAAAGGCCCTAAAGCTAAGAATAATTTATATATATTTTAAAGGGCATTTCTTTAAAAAGAGAAAAGTATTGTATATGGCCCACACAGCCTGAAATATTTACTACTTGGCCCTTTAAAGAAAAAAACTTGCTTACTCTGGAAGCAGAGGAGAGAGCCCACAGTCCATGGAATGAGACCTGGGTTTTGTAAGTCGCCTCCAGTTCCCCATATGCCAGATGAGCTGGCTAAATGACAGAGTCCCTGAGATCCCTTCAGCTCCCAGATTTTACATGAACTAGAGAAGATAGTTATGTGTGGAATATGTTTCTTGTGACGATATCGGCACCCTCCCATTTGCGAAAACTCTGACAATAATAATTACATAGGTGGGATAGGGATCGTGTAACGAAGGCAGAATTCCCCAGAGGAGATGCAGTTTGCGGTGAGAGCTGGGAAGCGGGGCAAAGACGAGCAACCCGAGCCTGGAGGGGCCGTGGATGCTGGACACATGCCGCGCCTTCGCTAGCCCTGGTGCCTGCCTAACGGAGCCTTAGGACTCAGACTGCCAGTTTCTTATCTGTGACTAACTAGCAAGGAAAGAAAAAAAATCCCCAAAAAACCATGGCATGTGTAGATGTACAGGTAACATCCGATGTGACTACGGGAGCAAGAAATTGGTCTTTTGTGAATTGATATGATTTAGAGGTGCCTACAAAAATAAAAGTATGGTACTTCAGGAAGAGATGAATAAAATACCAGTATTTTATTGGAATGAGGCTATGCAGCTGAAAAAATTGTTGAGTTTTGGAAATGGAGAAATTGCACCTTTCAGGATGCCAGCATGCCCGAGTGTACCCTGGAAGTATGCTATTTGGTTGCACTTCAGCTCATGTTAAGCGTACCTAATATTTTCCTGTCTCCCCTGTGCTGTTGTGCTGACTTGGGAAAGTAGCTGGGGAGAGCACTCACCGGCAAAGTTGGCGACTTGGCTCTTGGAGAGGAACACATCCCATTCTACCCTTGATGTGATTCCAAACATGTGATTCAATGTTCTCACTTCCACGAAGGGGAATTCAATCCATTTTAACATTGCATAAAAATGTTGAATGATTGAAATGCTAATGCAGATCCTCTCCAACCAGCATTTTATATGAGAATCAGCTGCATGTAAATTTTTTTTTTTTTTTTTTTTTTGCTCCATGTATCGAAGGGAACAAATACTGCATTCTCAGGGGACAAAAGTTTCTTATTGGAGAAGGTGAATAAATACAAAGATTATTAACGAGGCCAAGGTGCATTTCCTCTTCCTGTGTATATAACTCAATAAAATCTTTTCCTTCTTTTACTGGCATTTTACATTTGTATTTGAAATAGTCAAAATGTAAATGTTCTGTATCAAATCTATGTGCAAACTAAATTTCTAGTGTAGAAATTACTCATACAAAGACTCAATTTTTGGTAAAAGAAAGTGCTTTTCAACTTAATGTTCTAATATGGTCCAGGTTCTCTTTGCACCTGAGTAAGACTCCGTCTCTTCCTATAAGGGAATAACATGTCAGAGTTACCCAATGTTCCAACTGTAAGTTGGGAATCACGGGGCATTTTAGAGTTTCAAAGCTCTGCTGCAACTCTTCTTTCTAGTTATTTGGTTATTTCAGGAAGGGAGAAACATAGATGACCAAAAAAAAAAAAAAAAAAAGAAAGAATGAAAGAAAGAAAAAGGTCTTCAATAGCACTAGATAGGCTATAGACCATTTCCTTAGTGATGTTTTGGTAACTTGTGGTGAACAAACAGAGAAGTCCTAGAGAGACTAAAAGGTGAGAGGAAATATAATTTAAATCTATGTCCCATGGAGAGCACTGGATGAATAAAGGCTTTACCAAGTCCCAGTCTCTTGCACAGCCCGTCTGAGAATCGTATCATTTAGTATGACCTCTGGTCACTCCTACACTGCAGTCTTCAGTGAGCTGTGTTCCCACTGTGCTTGTCACAGCCCCACAAACAGGACTCCGAAAATACAAGAGCAAGGGACATGCCTTTGAAATGAGTGTGGAAAGTTTAGGACCAGAGAAAGAAGTTCCACTTCATAGACTGAAGAACTTCACTCAAAGAGGTAGAACTAGGGAAAATACCTATAAATGTTCCTTTTATGCTTGACTCAGGGCACTTTGCTGAGCTGGGGGCAAATTTTAAAGCAACTGAGACTGGCTGGGCTACTTCAATGGCTGGATCATCAATATTAGGGCTGGAAGCAAGAAATGGTTTTACATCTTTGCTAGCATAACACCACCTAAGGTGGGTTGGGTGAATTGATTCAGGAATTGTGTTAGTTTATACATAATATAAAATCCTTACCTACAAGAGTATCTACAACTATTAGAGAGGAAAACAGAGATTTTGCCCAGCCCAGAGCTATGAATCCTGAGGAAGTCACGCAAAGACACGCACAGACACCGGTGGTGTGGCAAGTGACTGGGGATGGTCATACCAGTAGGGGTGATGGTGAATGTCTAGGGGCACAGACAGCAGTGTAGACAGAAGCATCCTTTCCGACATGATCTTGGACCTTGGCTGCCCTTCCTTTATCCCTGCTAATTTCTCCAAGTCTAGTTCTCCAGCCTTCTCATAATTCTCTGAGCTAACCAATATCTGTTCATGGTTTTTCTTTCTCCTTAGGTTATTCAGAGTCAGTTTCTGTACTTTGAAGTCAAGAATCCTTACTAGGAATTTGGCTACTTGGGACAGGCCATGGCAAGGCACAATTATCGCTTATGGTCACCTAACCTAGGATCTTTGGATGACTAAGTGACTGCTACAAGGGATGAGTGTGAAGAACCTGATAAATTCAATGTCTTTGGGAAGGATGGCTGCTTCTAACAACAAACTGTCCCTCAAAGAGAATGACAAGCTCAAGTCCCTAAATTCTTGGGTCAAAGACAGACTAAACAAAGACTCCATGATGACTGGATTAAAGAAAACACAAAACAAAATCTCTAAACTCCTGCGGCTGCAGATTTAAGATAGCCAAAAACTGGATAAAGAGATTAATTCTGTGGTTGCTGAAAGTCAGTGACATTTGAATTAATAGTCTCACTAGGTTCCTTATACAAAAGTTGTTCAATACGAATTGGCAAGCCGAAACCTGGAATGTAAATTTATGGGAGAGTTCAGAGTACTCTGAGAATATGCAAACTCCAAACCCATGCTTAATGTCTCTGACAGCTGAAGAAAGAGGTCCCTTCCCCTAAGTCTGAAGAAGCTGTTCATCCTTTTACTAATGACCCTGTAATTCCTTCTTCAGCTATTGGTTTCCAGAACAGTAGAGTCAGATTCCACCATGCCCCTAGGTACCAGTTACAATGGCAGAACTGTGAGGAGAATGATCACAGAGTGAAAGTATGACAGGAATTTGCTACTTTATAAAAGTAATACAATTGAGAAAAATATGTGCAAATAGATTCTAAGTAAGCTTGACCTAGGAAGGTATCCCACAATATTAGATTAATCTGAATGTACTAATATGAGTTAACTCATCAGAGATTCTGGATTCAATTTGTTACTTCAAAAAGTAGTCGTAGTTCTAAATTCTTGTTCTTGTTTTTGTTGGTTGATTGAAATGTAGACTCAATATTTGCCCACTCTGAATTCTGAGTAAGGTTTAGATGTGACAAAGTACGTGATATAATGTAAAGGACTTCAGGGCAAAGAAATTTTGCAGTGAGTTTATCATATGGCTTCCAACTAACTCCCTAATGATATCCCAAGCAAGAGAAATTTTATTCCTAGCCTTCCGCAAAGAGACCTGCAACCATTTACCGGGATAAATGTACTAGCTGTCTGGGTATTATTAAACAGTGGCTCTGAGTTAGTACTAATCCTGGGGACATAGGATGCCATTGTATTCCAGCAGTTAAAGTGAAATTTTAACCCAAGTTCACTTCACAAATGCCCACTGGGCTCCTAAAACTTTACTGAAGCTATTTTTCCAATTCTTATGTGTTGGAATAGTTAGCCATACATGTTGAAATAATTATCTTCGGCAGTTAGAAGAACTGGCTAAATAGATGTACCTGAAGTTTCTCTTATCTAACCAAATAGCAAATCATTTTCAAAAAATTAAAAAAGAACAGTGTCACTACCAAGGACAAAACAGTAGAGTTTTGGCATATACCAGGGATGGACAGGTTTCAAAGCATGGTGATGGAGTATCGCAAACTGAATATGCTCATTCCAACTGTAGCTACTGACCCTGATGGAGTTTGCTTAGTGGACTGGCTATTGGTCTGGCAAATGTTTTATCTCTATCTCATTAAGAAGATCAGAAGCACTTTTCTTTCTCCTGTTAGGGTCATTAGTATATCTTCATAATCTTACCTCACGTCTAAATCATCTATCTGAATCTGTGCTACACAATTTACTCTTCAAATATATTAATTATGTTACAACTGGTTCACTACTCTGATAAATTGAGATTAATGGGAAACTAAATACAAAGACATTCTATTCACTAAGGCAATAAAAAAAAAAAAACCCTCTTTGGTAGGGGGTTCCAATGTCTTTGAGATGGTTGAGTGTCTGCTCTATAGGCCAAGGCTGATGGTAGGGGAACTGGACTTCCTAACATAAACAGGGATGATGTGATGGTGGAAAAGCAGAAACAGGTAGTAGCACTTAACCACAGAGGCAAGATCAACGTACTTCCTGAAATGAGCAGGTAGGCCGAACTAACAGTTAAGGTACTTTGATCTTCAGGTATCTATTAGGATGATTAACCGTGGTGTCCCTAAGGGTGAAAGAAAGGGACAGCTGGCTAAGGTGTTGCTTGATTTATATAATTAGGAAAATTGAGGTTTGGTGGATAGGGGAAAACACAACAGTTTTCAGACCTAAGTCAGTGCATAGACCCAGAGCCTATTGCTTGAAGAGGAGGCTGGGACCCCTTAAAAAGAATCACCATAGACAGATACAGATACAGATATAGATAGATATAGAGCTAGATATTGATGATATAGATAGATACAGATATAGGTATAGGTGACTATCTCAGGACTATCTCAAATCCTTTCTGGAATGAATTTTTAAGAATATCTGGATTTTTTGAAGTCTGTTTGACAAAAAGTGAAACTGATACCAGGAGACCTGAGAAGTCATCTTAGTCCCATAGTTAAAGTAGGAGCTTAAAAAGACCAAGTGATAAATGGAGTTCTTGCCGAAGTCAGATTAGGTTCCTTACACATGGTTATTTCATCAGCTCCCAAATGTATAACTGTAATTAATATATTTAGTGACTGGTAGAATTCTCAACTTTATTTTCTTACCTGTGGATTAAAAGTCATTATATTAAGAAGGACCAAATGGAACCCCTATGACATATTCAGAACTGATCCTTAATTCCTGGAGGAATTGCAGAAATTAGTGTCAGCATCAAATGCTTGAAAAAGGCAAGGGTGATAGTCCTTGCACTTCTCTTTTCAGTGAGACATTCTGGTCTCTGGGGAAAAAAAAGATGGGCCTTTACAGATGATAATCGACTCTATAACTTAACAAGGTGTTAACCCCTTGTCCAGCAGCTAACAGAGGTAGTATGTTTAGTGGTCAGATCAACACAGTCCCTGGACCTTGGTATGTGGCTGTCAATGTAGTGAATGCTTTCTTCCCAATACCCACTAGTGAGAGGCTCAAAGGCAGTAAGCATTTACCTAGCAAAAACAGCTGTATACCTTCTCCTGTATATCTTGGGCCTATAAAAATAGTCCTATTTTCTGTCATATTACAATCTGTAGAGATTTGAATCATCTTGAAATCCCATGAGACATAACAGTGGCCCACTGTATTTTTTGACATCGTACTGTAAACTCAATTAGTAGTTAGCGGCCAGTACTAGGATATTCTGACAAGACATATGCACACCAGACTGAGGATATAATTCCCATAAATATTAAGTTGCCTGTATCACTGCTGTAGCTGGAGATGTTTAATGATTTAGAGGACAGATTCCTTCTAAGATAAAAGACTGCTGTACCTTGTTCCCCCTATAATTAAGAAAAAGATGCAGTGCTTGGTGGGCCTCTGGATTTTGGAGACCACGTAAACCATACTTGTAAATAATGTTCTAATCCATTTATTATGTTACCTAAAATACTTCCAGTTTGGGGTGGGACAAAGAGGAAGAGTTCAGGATTGCAGTCTAAGTGGACGTATTGTTTGAATTAATAGTCTCTCTTTGATCCAGTGGGAACAATGGGGATGGAGATTCCTGGGATAAATAAGGAGGCTCTGGAAAGCCCTGAAGAAAAGTGTCAGCACAGATCCTAAGCATTCTAGAAGAAAACCATGGCTCCCAGGGAAGAGAGCCAGCCTCACCTGAGACAACTCTTTAGATTCCCTTAATATCACGTGGCTTTAGAGGCAGCTGCCACCACCGTGATGGACTTCACCAGTGCTCCTGAAAGCCCATGACCTGAACCAAGCCCTGAACCCATGCGTCCTAGCACATCCTACGGAGAGGGGAACTCTCCCTATAGAATAGAGCACCAAGCAGTATTTCTTACTACCCAATTTGGAAAATGACTTGTTAAGGTGATTTAGGACTCAATGAGAACAAGATCAGAATATGTATGTCAAGAAATTTAGGGGCAGTCACGTGAATGCCTTTCCCAGAATGGGCCCAGAATGTGAAGAATATGTGTGTTTCATGCGAAAGCCTGCAAAAGACCTTCCTGCGTTTTGTTCTCAACAATTAGGAATATGTCAGTCATCTCTTTTCTCAATACCTGCTTAATGAGTTCAAGAGCAAAATGTGTACAGAGGTAGTAATATAGGCTACACTCTGCTTAAGCACTTGAACTTCACCTCTTCAAATCTGACTTTGCTTCCGTCACTGCTGTGTTTCTAATTTGTCCATAATCAGTGACCAACACTGGGTTCCAACGTCACAACATACCTAATTATGAACAGCAGCCAATATTGTGCTGGTTTGTTGATGTTATTAGACTTCTTTTCATCCTGGAGTGAGATACAATCTCTCTTCATTAAATACACTTATTTTAGATTTAGATTTATTGCCCCTTGTCCGTTACACTTTTGCCAGCAATAGCATCTGTGAGTTTTTTAAATGTCTTATACGCTGACACGGCTGCTCAATCAAGAGTGGCTCCTGAGCAAGGAACTTACTTTACAGTGAAAGAAGAAAGGGAGTGGACTGGTAGTCTTGGTATTCATTGGTCATATCCTGTACTGGGAAGTAGCAAACCATATGGAAGGGCGGAACGGCCTGTCCACAAGGCCGTGTGACACTGTCTGGGAGACAGTCTCCTGCAATAACAAGGCGAATGAACCTAATTCTTCCGGAGAAATCGGGTTGCTGCTGCTGGAGACAGAGAGCAGGGCAGGTGGTAAAGCAAATGTGGCCAAGAGCTAGCAGTTGTTGAACCCAGGTGAAAGGTGGGCAGCTGTTAATTCTCATATTCTTACAACTTTTCTGTAAGTTTAAAATTAACATTTTTAATAATTAAAACCATGTCTCCTATGGTGATATTATAAGTCATTACCTGGTTCATTAAGGGGAGTGCTTGTCTGCTCTAAGACTGGTCAGCTTGTCGAAAAGATTACAGGCTGGGGTGGTGGCATATGTCTGGCAGAATCCCAGGTCTGCTGCTTATTGACTACAGGACGGTAAGCAATTTATTTCATATCCGGAGACTCAGTTTCCTTATGAGAAAAATGGGTATAATAATATTTCCATTGTGAAAATCAGAATGTTTATAAATTGACTAATACATCATCTCATCACAGATGCTCAAAAGTTGCAAACCACCTTTTAGCAATAAGCAATACATTCTCTGAAAGTGGGTTGGGTGGTGACGGCATCAGTTGGATTGTATATTAAACTCAGAATCGTTCATGTGTCTTTGATCTTCAATAGGCAGAACACAATAGATATCCCTCCAGCACAAAGCAGAGAGAAAAACTCAGAATATTCAAACAATGACAAATAATATGTAACACTCACTGATCATTTACTATGGGCCAAATACTGTACCAGGGACTTTATGGCTGTTTGTTTGTTTTTCAATGGATTACTCATTTAATCTTTGCCACAATGCTATGAGGTAGAATATCCTGTTACAACCACTTTATAAATGAGGAAAGTGAGGCACAAAGAGTTTGAGAAACTTGCTTAAGGTCACACAGCTGGTGGTGCCAGATGTAAACCCGGATAGCTGGACCCTTGAGTCCGTGCTTGTTGGTCACTGTACCTACACTTTGCTTCTCAAACTGAATATGAAGATGAATTACCCGGGGATCTTGTTAAATGGCAAATTTTGACTTTAACGTATGTTAAAATGTAGATTCGTGTGTCTGCACATGTGTGCTGAGATTCAGATTCTGCATTTCTAACGAGCTTCTGGGTGAGGTTCGTGGTGCTGACCTGGGGATCACACTTATGAGTAAAAGGGATGTAGAAGATGAAATCCGAACTTATGTTTGTATGCATGGATTAAGGTCATTAGCTTCCAGTTTCTGCCACATATTGCCTGCCATTCCTACTCATGCCCTATACCCCCCCATCAGACCAGGTGCATTGGAATTCATATATACTTCAAACTGCTTGTGCTGTTACTCTATCATGTGGTGTGTTTTTATGCATCTATGTCTTTACCCTGCTCCTCCTGCTTGAAAGGAGCCCATCTCAAGATGCCACGGTGAAAAATGCTTTCCTGACTTTGTTCAATTCAGCGTTAGCGGTGCCTTCCTCTTTGCTCATAGAGCACCATGGACAGACTGGGGTTTCTTTTGTTTGTGTTTTGGGGGCTTTTTTTTTTTAGTACATTTATTAAAGCTTGGACAGTGTAACAAAGGAATGGCTTAGGGTAGAAGACAAAAGAGGAGGGAGCCTAGGGGGGCTCTGCTTTCGCTCCCTAGAAATGTTATGGGTGAGAAGTGAGACAAGGCAGGGCAGCTGGCAGCTCACTGGAAAATCAGAGATGGAGGGCCCTAGAGACAGAGTCAGGGCCCGAGACCAGGGCGAGCTGCAGCAGTCGACTGCTCCCCTGGTGGCAAGCCTGGTGGGGAACCTTAGAGTTTAGGAGAAAGAAAGTAAAAAGTTCATGCCCGAGAAAGGCACGGGTGTGCTCCAGAGAGAGCCTGCCTAGACTCTTGTTTTTAACACTTATCATTTTGCACTGTGCTTGTTTATTTAAATTTCTGCCTCTCCCATCAGATGGTGAGCTATTCAAGGGCTCATATCATGCTCTGTTTATCGACTTATCTTTAGCACCCTGCAAGAACTTGCTATATACAAGGTACTCAATAAATATTTGTAAAGTGAATGAATAAATGAAAGAATAATTGGATATATGAATGAATGAGTAAGCAAAAGATGTGAGGCCACATCTTTTAGGCTGTAACAATAATCTATCAGCTTTTTGGATTGTATCCCCCTTCTAAAAAATTGAGCATGTTTCATGTGTGTGTGTGTGTGTGTGTATACACACACACACACACATATATATCCACGCATATTGTATTCATATCTCATGTACATTTAAAATAAACACAGAAATAAATTAGGAAAGAGTGAAGTAAAATAAATAAAACATTTAATATTTTATTGGCATACCCTAGTGGAATGTCTTGTGTGCCCCAGGGTGAAGGCTGTGTTCCTCATCTCAGAGACCCCTGTGTTAGAACAGTAAGTCAAGTTACTAAATTTACAAAGAGGTAGAACTCACTTTAATGATGCCCCAATAAAGAGAAATCAGAACAAATAAAAAGGGAGAAGAGAAACAGGTCTATGTAAGTATAGGACTTGTAGGGGCTGGGCCTTCACATTCCTCCTGAGAAAGCTAAAAATTATACAGGTTGACCTAAAACCAACATGAGGAATCTCTGAGGCTCGATAGCAGAGTGTCTTCTCCTCTGAGGACTGGTGACTGGATCAGGGCACTGAAACTGGAGGGAAGCAAGGTCCCAGAGGCCCAACAGGATAATTCAAGGCTCACCTGATACTCTATGGCTGAAAATTAAAACACTTTATTTAGCATCAGATAATTTGAAACCTGAGATCAAGAATCATCTTCCATAGGCAGAAAGGGACCCCTTTCAGTTACGTTACTTTGTTACTGAAATTAAGCATTTCGGCCTTACAGGCTTTCTGTGCCCTTGTTGGATGAATAGGAAAACATGCCCAGGACAAGGTCCAACCCAAGAGCAGAAGTTGCCGCTAAGGATGAGAGGCCGGGGGTGTGGGCCCGAGCCCCTTCTGGCTCCCAGGCAAGGAGTTCATAGTGGAAATGAATGAGGTCGATGCTCCCCAAGGTGACCTTACTTGCTCATACATATTCCACGTGACAGAACTGGCCAAATACCACTTGGTAGTCCACTACTCTGCTTTATCATTTTTTTGTTATCCCCTCCACCCCTCCAACTCAGGCAGTCCACCCTGTGTGAAACACACAGTTCCCGCTAGGATCATATGTACTTAAACCCTGATAAGCCACATCTTCTACCACAGCAGTACTTTTCCTTGGAGCATCTGTGAGTGAGGTTTTGATGCCCTTGGAGAGAAACTGTGGCCTCTGAGAGAACTGTATCCTGTAGACCCCATAACAGGGAATCCAGCTTCAACACCTATGCTTTGATGTGACTGTCGGTCACTGAAAGAGGTGCCCATGGGTTGTATCCACTCACTGCTTCTCCTACCCCATAGGTTTATTGAACCTTAGCTCTCTCTGAAACAGGCCAGAAGATGCTAAAACTCTGGAGGTTTAGCCATATGAGCCCCTTTTGATCCCTTCCTCGCCCAGGAAAGCTGTACCAGGTGGGCCCCAGTTCAGGTGGAATTTGCTCAGCTTCTCCGTTCTTTCACCGCCTGAACTGAAGATGTGTACTCACACACTCCATGTCACCTCCCTTTTCTTCCAACTCCCAATTGATTCTTTAAAATATATCTTTTACTCGATGAGAGAGAGTCTCGACTGTATCTTCTGAGCTCTACAAGGAGGAATTGAGTTGTAATTAGACATAGTAATGTCTATTTACAATGTAATTGTTCCAGTTAACTCTTGCTGGTTTTTCTCACTCACATCTATTTTGACATCCACCCTCCAATTTAAATGCCCACTTCTGAGTTCCTACAGCTCTGGAGTGTACTGTGCTTCTAACAGCCAGGCTTAAGATTAAGAGAGTAAAGTTAGTAGCCAGAAGGCTTGGGTTCTAATTCTACCCGAGCAGAATTAGTGCAACTGTGGGCAAGCTCTTCTACCTCCTTTACTTTTTTTAACCTCAGTTGTTGTTTTTTAATCCCTAAAATGGAGATAGTAAAAATGCATTCCTTCCAGAACTACTGTAGGGATTAAGTGAGGTGTATATTTAAAGAGCTTAAAAAAGTGTCTGACAGAGAGTAAACACTGTAGTAAACAATGGCTAATATTATAATGCTGAACACAATGTCCTATAGGCCCTTACTTGTTTCATCATTTCTCTGACCAGACCAGACTGTAATTTCTCTTTTTTAAGTATATTTTTTATTATGTTATTACAGTTGTCTCATTTTTTTTCTCTCCTTCCACCCTGTACCCCTCCTCCCACCAGCATCCCCACTCTTTCTTTGTTCATGTCCATGGGTCATACATATAAGTTCTTTGGCTTCTCTATTTCCTATACTATTCTTAACCTCCCCCTGTCTATTTTGTACCTGCCATTTATGCTTCTTATTCCCTGTACCTTTTTCTCCATTCTGCCCTCTCCCCCTCCTGACTGGTGACCCTCTAGTGATCTCCATTTCTGTGATTCTGTTCCTGTTCTGGCAGTTTGCTTAGTTTGTTTTTGTTTTTGTTTTTAGGTTTAGTTGTTGATAGTCATCAACTTGTTGTCATTTTACTGTTCATAGTTTTGATCTTCTTCTTTTTCTTAGATAGGTCCCTTTAACATTTCATATAATAAAGGTTTGTTGATGATGAACTCTTTTAACTTGACCTTGTCTGGGAAGCACTTTATCTGCCCTTCCATTCTAAATGATAGCTTTGCTGGATAGAGTAATCTTAGATGTAGGTCCTTGGCTTTCATGATTTTGAGTACTTCTTTCCAGCCCCTTCTTGCCTGTAAGGTTTCTTTTGAGAAATCAGTTGATGGTCTTATGGGAACTCTTTTGTAGGTAACTGTCTCCTTTTCTCTTACTGCTTTTAAGATTCTCTCCTTCTCTTTAATCTTGCGTAATGTAATGATGATATGTCTTGGTGTGTGCTTCCTTGGGTCCAATTTCTTTGGGACTCTCTGAGCCTCCTGGACTTCCTGGAATTCTATTTCTTTCACCAGATTGGGGGAGTTTTCCTTCATTCTTTCTTCAAATAAGTTTTCAATTTATTGCCCTTCCTCTTCTCCTTCTGGCATCACTATAATTCAGATGTTGGGACATTTAAAGTTGTCCCAGAGGTTCCTCAGCCTCTCCTCATTTTTTTTGAATTCTTGTTTCTTCATTCTGTTATGGTTGAATGTTTATTTCTTCCTTCTGTTCCAAATCATTGATTTCAGTCCCAGTTTACTTCCCTTTACTGTTGGTTCTTTGCATATTTTTCTTTATTTCACTTCACATAGCCTCCACTTTTTCCTACACTTTGCAGCCATACTCAGTCATTTCTGTGAGCATCCTGATTACCAATGTTTTGAACTCTGCATCTGATTGGTTGGCTCTCTCCTCGTCACTTAGTTGTTTTTCTGGAGTTTTGATCTGTTCTTTGATCTGAGCTATATTTCTTTGTCTTGGTGTGCCTGTTAGATTGTAAGGGGCAGAACCTTAGGTATTCGCCAGGGTGGGGCAACCCACTTTACTGTATTCTAGTGCTATATGTGGGGGGGCGGGTCAGAGAGGGAACAGTGCCACTTGTTAGGCTCTCACCCCACTTTCAGTCACTTCCCCCACTACCCACAAGCAAATTGGACCCTTTCGGTGTTGGTTTGCAGGTGGGTTGGATTATGTACATTCCAGGACCCTGTGGGTCTCTCCAACAAACTCTCCTGTGAGGCTGGGAGTTTCACCCACAGTCACAACCCCCACAGGTTTCTACCGCCAGGGAATTTTAGGCTTTAGTTTTTCATACTGAAACCCTGGGTTGTGCTCTGTCTCACTCCCCACTTGCTCCTCCTGGCTTATCTGCACATGAATGTGGGATATCCCAGGCTGCCAGCTGCCGCCTTGCCCACCTGGTCCGCTGCCTTGCTTCATGTCCTCTTTGCCGGAGCTGCCAGACTCCAGCCCTCCTACCAGTCTGAATGAGTGTTTCTTCTTTAACTCCTTGGTTGTCAGACTTCCATACAGTTCAATTTTATGGCAATTCTAGTTGTTTTTTGTGTTTAAATTGGATGTTATCCTCCTTTTGGTTGTGCGAGGAAGCAAAGTTTATCTACCTATGCTTCCATCTAGGCCGGAAGTCCAGACTGTAATTTCTTTAATGCAGGAACTTTGCATTTCCAGCCTGTGCACAGTGACTGGCATTGAGTAGATTTTTAATAAATGCTTGTGGAATGGATCAATGAAACCACAGATTATTTAGGGGAAAGGGCCTTAAACAAAATTTTAATTATGTAGAGTAATATATACTCTATAAGTAAATTTTATATACTTATCTGTTATCCTCTAATCATAATTGGTAGCCATGATTGGTTATACTTTCATTCTGATTGGTAATCAATATCACTCATATTTACATTTCTCACATCTAGCTTTGTGGATTGAATAATCTTACTTTGCTTATTAGATGTCTGTAAATACCCTCTAATTTACAGAACATTTTAAATGGAGCCCCAGCCAGTGATTCTAATGGTAAAACCAAAATGACCACCCTCCTTATTCCACTATATCCCCATATCCTAACCCTCATATTATAGTTGGCCTCAAATGTCCAATTCCCAGGCTTTGACCCTGCTGAGGGGTTGGGAGTCCATGGTGGTGCCAGGGGTTTGGTTTATCTACACTTCCTTTCATACATACCTGGTCTGATTTTTCTCTTTATGTTTTTTTTAATCATCCATGGCCCACAATGTCCTCTCCATGCTCTTCATCCATTTTCATTTCTTACTCACTCATAACGTGAGCACATTGTTCATATAGTGAAGGAGGGGCCAGGTGGACTCTCCTCTGGAAACCAGCATAGGTGGGATGCAGGAACGAGGGGCAATGCAGCCAGGTCAGCTCTAAGCTGGAGCAGCCCGGGCCACATTTCACAGGGGGATTTATACACTTGGCACTTCACAGGCCATAAAAGTCTACCACAGAATAGGAAAAACCTTCAATTTTATGCAGAGCCGATTCCAGAGAAAAAATATTTAATGCTTAGAGTTTTTTTTTAATTTTAAAGTTTGGTGACAGTGATATTTTATATCAATTAACTCCAAGTTAAATTACTTATGAACAAATCTCTCAAATGGAAAGGTCCATTGTCTGAGCAAAAAAGTCAGTTCATTGTGATTATCCAATTCTGCTTAAAGAACATGATTAGGTACATTTTAATAGCAATATCCAGAGGCCCAACTATAAGCTTATATTTCTCATTAACAAAACTTCATGCTTGGCTAGCAGGCCTTGAACTGTGATCACTTGCAGTAAAAAGAACACTGCTTTTGGATCTGTTAAATCATCAAGACACCACAATCTTAATTAGATTTAAACTAAAATGAGTGTCTAAACAATAAAGCTTCCTTTAACTCTTTCTTCTTAATTTTTTCCCCCTATAAAACCAAGACATGCCTTTTTATTTTTCCTGAGTCAACACAAAAAGAGGTTTGCTCTTTGGAGAGAGAGCTGGGATGGGGTAATTTAACTCTGTCAACCTGCCTGCTATCTGCAAAACCATTGGTTGAATTCAGACAAATTGAATTGATAATTAGCACCTGGCTATTGACTGAGCAGGTTTCCATTCTGTTGATCCGTCAACTGACCATACCCTTTTAAAAATCTGGTTCTGCGCTGTAGTCCACTGATTAAGGCACCCTTAAAGATGGTCCAAGCATTGTTTTAAAGACCAGAACAACTGACCCAGTAGACTGCATAAAACCATCTGCTCTTTTCATACATTCAATAAATACCTTATGTCATCATAGTATTCATAGAGTTAATAACAAGTAACCTCTCCTTTTAATTTTGCTCTGGTAGAGAAACATGGCACAAACACAGGGAGAAATTCCAAGCTTAGATTTCTTTTCTCAATATTTCATGTAGAGTTTAATGATTTCACAAATGTATTAAAATCAATAGACTCACACCTTTATAAAATATCTCCAAACTTAACTTTCTTTTCTCATACCAAATCTCATTGTCTTGGTTAATCAATTTAATTACTATCTCAGCCAAATACTTAAATAACTTGTCTCTACACTATTCATTGTGTGTATGTATAGGGTAAATGCTAGCAGAGGCATGAAGATACATGGGTTCTAAGATCATAAGATCTAAAGACATGAAAGCAGAGGAAGGAATGGTGACTAGCAGAATGAAGGAATGTTAAACCTACATTCTTGTAGAAGGGAACCCCTGCAAGGATCAAGAGAGAGAGGAACCTATAAAAGCCAGCCAGTTCTTTCTGACAGCCCCATGAAGCCTTGGAACTTGAAGTTGCCAGATGCCTCAGGAGCCCCCAGCGTGCTGGGAGAGAATCATGGACAGGACAGGACGGGAGAGTCATTTTCTCTGGAGAAACTGACCTAGAGGAGCCCTAGGATTGCAAGCTTCTGTTACAGAGGAGGGCATCTGGAGAACTGAGCAAACCTCTCTAAATAAATCCAATTATTATCTCTCAACAATCTTCAGGAGTATAGCAGCCAGGCATATAACCCTCAAACAGAAGAATAGGGCTCTTTCTCCAGGGAAATTGAATTTTCTCAGAGAAAAGGCATACAAATACCAATACGGGAATAGGGGGATGTTTTGAACAAAAGTCTCAGCTGATGACCACTCAATGTTAAAGTCAATTAGTTGAAAACCCTCATCTGTGCTCAGAGAACTTCCAATCTGCTTTGTCATGTCTGATCTTTACATAAGAGCAGATGATCAAGGGTCATTTAGACTTTTAGGGAAAGTTTCCTATATGCTAAAGAGCAAACTGGAAAAAAAATTAGGAAAAAACATGCAGGGAGCAGAAGAAAAGTCCAAAAAGACTATGCTTAAAATCAACAAGATGACGAGACCAGTATCCTTGAAACTAAACAAGGATGATCTAATAAGGAACAGAGAACCAATAAAGAGCTCATAGAAGTTAAACATATAAATAGAGTTTAAAATTCGGTTTAAGAAAAGAGTTGGGCAATATACTTTAAAGAATTCCAGACAGGAGAAAAGAGAGATAAAGAGAAGTAAAATGGGAAACAATATATTAAAAAATGAGAGAATCAATTAGGACTTGAAATATTCAAGGCAATCAAGAAAGAAAGAACAAAAAAAAAACATTGCAGAGGAAATGATTAAAGAAAGAATGTAAATCTTCAAAATGAAAGGACATGTAAAGCAAATCATCATCAACATTCAGAGCAAAAAGATTAAAAGGAATATTTTTAAAGTTTCCAGAGAGCAAATCAAAGGGGGGAAAAAAAAGGAAAAAAGGTCCCAGGCTTCTAAAATGGCATCTTGGAAACTAAAAGACAATGGTGCTATGCCTACAAAAACTGGGTAGAAAATTATATCTAACCTAGAATTCTATATGTAGCCAAACTATTATTCAATTATGGATCACAGAGCATTAAACACAAGAGAGAAGTAAAGGATTTCCAGGAAGACAGCCAAGACTAGGATCGCGATGACAATGGTGCAGGAGGTCTAAAGAAAAATGGGCTCAGTCTAGAGCCGGAGGGGCTCCAGAGGGGTATGCCCTCAAAGCAATTAAAACTGAGAAATTATCAGAGAATTGCAAACACTTGTTTTGAGATATATATTTCAGAGGGGTGACAGAGTATAGACAAACTTGGCCTCAGTCTCAAGGAAAACTAAGCCAATGGCAAAGGAATGATTAAATATGAAAAAGGGGAAGTTAGTACAAGAAAAGAAGGTGGTCATGGCATTCCACTCAGTGATAATTATAGCCCAAGTAATAAAAACACTGAATAAGGATTTGATTTAATAAAACTTAATTTAATAAATTTGATTTCATAAATGCATTGGAAAGATAAAAAGAGGAAAAAGAACTAGTTCTCTATCAAAATTGGAAGTTAGTACATTATATTATAAGATGAATTAATCAAGAGTGGTAGATATACCTTATTTAGAAAAATTAAATTAAGAAAAAAATAGTAAAAAATGTTTTAAAATTGGTTGCTTCCACAGATTAGGAGAGGAAAAGTGTTGGACAGGGATCTACCATCTACCTTTTTTAACACAAGCCTTTTAATTTTATGACCTTTAAAGTCATGCTTTACTTATTACTGCAGAACATTTTTAAAAACAAAAACAAATGTAATGGTAAATGAGTGTACAGTTGACCTTTGAACAACATGGGTTCGAATCGCTCAGGTCCACTTATACATGGATTTTTTTTTTTTCAGCTGACCCAGGCAGTTTAATTGATCTGTGCAGTTCAAACCCACTTTGTTCCAGGGTTAACCATACATTTAAATTGTCAGGTAAAATTGGTGCTCCCGGAATACTTGCCAAACTTAATATGCAGATTCACCCTCCTTAATGGCACATGACCAGATACATTTGGGGTCTACACACCCCAGTTTCAGAAACTTGGTCTAGGCTCTCTTATGATGGGTAAATATGTGGTTTCCATTAGACTTCTTGAAACACTGACAGTGAGTGGAGGACCCCACTTTTGCCTTCTCAGTCCCTTCTTCACGGCTAAGGTGTTTTCGTGTCCTTTGTATTAATGGCTCCAAGTGAGGCCAGTAAGACTCCAGGGACCGTAGAGCTGATCCCTTTGCCGCTGCATGTACTTAACACTGAAAGCAAGGCTCAGGGATGGCTCGCCATTTGCTGATGCCATACAGCTAGTTCGTTATCGTTCCTAAGCTGGTCATTAAAGTGCTGGTTGCTATGATGCTCTATTATAATCCAAGCTTGAGGTGTGTCTATTTATATGTACCTTAAAATTTTTCTCAGCTAGAGGCTGAGGCTATGGAGAGGCTGTGGAGCACCAGCTGTCTACGGTTTATATTGTTAATTCATTAAACTTCATGCTTTATCCTCTCTGGAAATCACTGCTATCCTGCTTCCCGGCAAACAATAACACAGGAGTGCTTGAGCTGCAGTTGCTGACAATATCAATTATTTAGTTTTCTGCCAATTCCTATTAGCTGTTTTCTAACTGGGAGAATTTACACTGTGTTATTGAATTTAAAACAGTGGAAAGCTTTGGGGAATTTAAACTAATTAGCTAGCATTTGTAAACCCCTTTGTTGGAGATAATTTGTTTACATGACTAACTCAACCTTTTAATTATGGGGGCCTGCACGGGCTGTGAGAGGTGCCGCTGCAGCCATCCTTTGCTGGGCACAGGGGTGCCAACATGGCAAAACTCATTCTTCTTTGTGATGAGGTGTGATGCCCTGGCTCACTGGCGCCTAACCTTGTATATTAGCATGTTTGTAATTACACTTGGGAACCGCTTAGGGCTTCCCAGTTTTCCAGTTGTGCCTTTTTCTGAGCAATTTCTCATTTATGTCAGAAGGGCAGCTCCAAATACCTACTTTGTCCGCCTTTTCATAGCTCCCAACCCTCCAGCCCTACTTGTTTCTTTTAGATCTCTTTGTCTTTCCGAAGTCATGATTGGATTCTTCAATGCTAAGATGTTTTAATACCATCTGTATTCATGATTCCATGCGTGACCAGTAATTCTTTATTATCAAATCTATTTGTACTCATCATGTTAACTTCATGGCTTGGGGTAAACATAGCTGCTTTTGCCTTGGTCAAAAGGAACAGAGCAGACAGACATCAAACTTCAGCGAACATGGTGATGTGGTTCCAATATATCAAAAGTTAGAAAAGAACTGGGTAGATAGTTAAATTGTGTTCCTTTGTGGTCTTTTGATACTGGCATAATTAAATGCAACTTTCTTGATACGAATGGTTGGAATATAAATATATATTTGCTGAGAGTGATCCTGAGAAATAATATCCATTTTTGTGATAGCTGTTGTACGTATTTTAATCAGTAGTTAATATTTAAGGACTGTCTTAACAAATAACTTTAGCAAAAACATTCCAAATATAACTGCAGTTCATGTATATCTTGCATGAGTTTCCTTCCTTGGCTAATGTCTATGCAGATGCTCTAAGTCCTATAGAAAAGGTGGGTTGAGAAATAATTTAATGGGTGAATAAATTTTTAAAAAGTTTTATCCTCACTGGAGGACATGCTTATTTTTTTCAGAGATAGGAGAAGGGAGGGAGAGAGAAGGAGAGAAACACTGATGTGAGAGAGAAACATCAATCGGTTGCCTTACGTACTCACCCTGACTGGGGATCAAACCCCCATTAGACAGGTACCCTGACCAGAAACAGAACCTGCGAACTTTCAGTTTATGGGATGACCCTCCAAGCAACTGAGCCCCACCAGCCAGGGCTGAACGTGTGAATAAAATTTTAAATCTCTTTTCATTTGCTAGGTCCAGTCAGTAAATGATTACCTTCAAGATATAAACAAGTATTTACGACAAGTATTTTAAAGCACTGTGTGCATATTCACAGGTATGCTTTAGCCTTTCTTAAACATGGACCCGCTTAAGTTATTCCATAACATTATCTTCAAGGCAGCTTTCTGCAATAAAAAAGAAAACCATCTCTATTTTGTAGTATTTATACTCCAAGTTCCTTGATCTGTGTTGAAGGTAATTAAGGTCTTCCTTGTCGTTGTGTAAAATGGTGGGAGGTAGAGGCCTTTAGTTAAAATTCAAGGAAGGCCCTATTCCCACTTCCTACTGATCCTATCCAGTGAGAATAATTTTCACTTAATTCCTGCATATTTGTGCTGATGTGCAAATGAGTGCTATAACTGTAGCGAGCATATATGGCCTGCTTTATAGACATTACATCATGTATTTTTACATCATCCCTAATGGGCAGTGCAGCCAGAACTTCTTTCTGCTTACAAGGGACAAAAACCAGCTCAAATTGATTGGAGTAAAAAGGCATTTGTGGCTCCCATAGTGGAAAAGTCTGGCAGTAGATTTGGCTTTAGACTTGCTGGAATCAGAAGCTCAAAAGCATTTGCATCACTGCGGATCTCACCTGTGCTTCCCTGTATGTTGACCCAATATTAGGTAGGCTTTCCTCTAAGGGGCAAAATAACCCACACATACAGGCAAAACATTGAATCCTCCCATGAGCTGGGGTTTTGATCTTGCTGTTTATTGTTGTTTCCTCAGTACTTAAGGGATACAGCAGATGCTCAATAATATTTATTGAAGAAATTTTTTTAAAAAGGTTCTCCTTGGCTATCATGCCCAACCTTAGAACCAGGGGTTGAAGTCAGCTCTAACTAATTCATGCAACTAAATATGGGCGTTATGGGCTGAATGTTTGTGCCCCCCACCCCAAATTCATCTGTGGAAATCTGTTTTCCCCCAATGTGATGCTATTTGAAAGGTGGGCTTTTGAAAGGTAATTAGTCCCATGCATTAGTTTTTCAAATGCGATTAATGCCCTGAGAGCTCTGAGCGCTCTGAGAGCTCCCTTCCCCCCTCCAGCATGTGAAGATACAGTAAAAAGAACCAGGAAGACGGACCTCACCAGACGATGAATCTGCTGGTGCCTCGATCTGAGACTTTGCAACCTCCAGAACTGTGAGAGATAAATTTCTGCTGCTTATAAACCACCCAGCCTATGGCATTTTGTTACAAAAGCCTGAACTGACTAAGACAATGGAAGCATGTATTTCCTGAGGAAGAATCAGGAACTGTTGCCAGGGCAAGGTAAAATGCACGCTGAACTGGTAACGTCTAATAGATGCCCACTTCACTATGGTCAACAGTGATCTCCATATGGAATTAGGGCATCTGCTCTAACATCTGGCCTCTTGCGATCCTAGGATGTCCATTCTCTTTTCACATACACTAAGGAATAAGAGAGGATGGTGCCTTACATGAAAATCAGGGAGCTGTATTAACTTCCTTAGACTGATATTCGAACAAAAAGTAAAATGTTATGTCTGTGTTCAGTCACTGACAATTTGGGGATTACTTGAATTACCTGCTAGCATTACTTCTTCCTGCATAATGTATGACGTAAAGGCAGAGGCAGTGAGACAAATCTGAGAGGCTTTTCCAATAATGTAGACTGGCAGAGAGTGTGACTGGAACAAGATGGTAGCATCGGAAATGATAAAAATGTTTGGATTCTGAATACATTATGAAGAGAGGGCCAAAAGTATTTGATGAATGAGTCAACAGGAGAAAATAAGGGAAAGAGAAGCTTCATCAATGACTTGAAGATTTTTGGCCTAGCGATTGGGAAGATAGAGTTGACATTTACTAGATGGAGAAGACTGTGAGGAAAGCAAGTTTGAGGGATGGGAGAGAGAAAGAAATCCGGGGTTTTGTTTCAGACAGATATATTAAACGGGGCCTTTAAGCAGGGATGTCAAGGGGACAGATAGATAAAATTTAGGAGTCATCAGTGTTTGGAAGTATTTTCAGCCTTGAGAACTGATAAGATCAATATGGAAATGATGGAGAACAAAAGCAGGTGTTACAGCTGAACTCTGTGACATTCCAGTGTCCACAGGTGGGGAAAGTGAGGAGAAGTGAGCCACACAGGTAGAGCCAGGCTGGAGGGAGAATACCCAACAGGCGAGAAAGAAGGAAAGATCTGCATCTAATGTTGCAGATAGGCCTGGTGAGAAAGGGAATAAGAACTGACCCCCTGTCTAGCAATGTGAAGACCATGAATATCCCTGACAAGAGCTATTTCAGTGACACGGTGGGGACACAAGTCTTACTGTGGCTACATTCAAGGGAGAATTGAAGGGGGTTGAGAATTCAGAGGCAACTTTCACAAGGAATCCACTGGCCAATGAGATACCCCTTGATTTCACTGGGTGGGAAAAGGACCGTATTCTCTTTTCTTGCCCTAGTCATCCTTTTGTACACCTCTCTTGTATCTCTCTGGTTCAGCATCTGTCCTCAACACCCCATCACACCCCTATGTCTCCTCCTGTACCCCTTAACCAGGGGTACAGGCAGAGCTTCGACTCCAGCTCCCGTGTTCATTATTCATTCATTCTGTCAGTCCTACACCAGCTGTCTGTGGAGGGTCTCTAACATGCCAGGCATTCTGCTGGATTTGGCCCACAGTGGCAAATAAAACAGCTTACAAACTAGAACGGGGGTCTTTAAACCTTTCTCTTTATAAGTCCCATAAGACAGTTTTGAAAAACTGATGCCCCTTTCATCTGGACTGCAATTTTAAAATAAGATTGTATGTTTTTAAAATCTTTGTAGGAGGGAAGGCTCACCAAATGCAACCTGGGTGACCAACATATCCCAGTTCCCTAATTCATCAAAATTACAGACTTTTTTTTACGCACAAGGGTGTTAGGGTGTTTCCATGGCCAACAGGGGAGGTGGGGCTTTGTGGAACTAAAGTGAGGGACAAGAGGCCTTATGGTTGTCAGCAGAGGGGGTCCAGACAGTCTTTGTAGTTGTAAGTTAGCCAACTTGCAAAAGACTAATTGAAATGAATGCTGATAATGTGGATTTGAAAGTATTTCCAATAAGACCCTTTAGTATCTGTCATTATGCAGAGACTTTAACTTTTTTGTTAAGCTAACATTTTTCAGTTATTGACTCTCTACTAATTGATTGCAGGTACATTGATTTCTTTATCATCTTTTGTACATTTTTAAGTTAATATCTAAATATTTTCATCATGGCTATAAATAGCTGCAGAAACATCATTTCCAGTGAACTATAAATACTTTAGAATATTTAAATGTTTAAAAAGATAAAACTACTACCCCATTTTAAAAGGATCCAATAGAATCTGCGTATCATAGCACTGGGTTACATAACATCAGCCACTTATAAAATGCACAGACAAGTTCTTCAGCAGCAAGAATATTTACTATGTCCTTATTTTGATTCTATCCTCTATGCCACACACAGAGCTTTATCTTAATATAATGGTTTTGAGCTTGAAAGGCTTTTATTAATTATCTTATTATTTTTCTCCGCAGCGAAATTTGTACAGTAAATGCCGTGGAGCCAAAGGCCAACCAGAAAGCACCTGTAGCGGAGCTGAGTGGGCGGGGCTTATTGCTCATGGAAAGGAGGGAGAGCACACACGAGGGGGGAACGATGGGTACCTCGGCGAGAGAGTGTCAGAAAGGATTAATTACATGATTTGGGTTTTGATTGGGTCATGTTAGGGACAGTTTATGGAAGTTCAGCTTTACTTTGGATTGGATGTCAGGAAGCGGGGGCAATTCTATGATTCTTTATCTTAATCGATCTTCTATGGGAGGAGTAAAGACAAGAGCAAGGTGAAAGCCTAATGGTAAAGAACCAGCCGTCACTCACATTAGCTGGCAGAGGTGAGGGAATTATGTTTTTGTGATTCACACAGTGATTTTTTTTTTAATGCTTAGACAAAACTATAAGATGATCTTGGTTATTGTTTTACCTCCTCACCATCACAGAAAGCTTCATCTGATGTTGGGGCTCTGTGAGCCTTGACATCCAGAGGCAAACACCACAGCCTAACTGAACACAGCCAGCACCTGCCTCACCTCTCCAGGGCCTAGCTTAAGTGTCAGGCCTGTTGCCGCGTATCAGGGGCTGCTTCCCTCTTTCTCGGTTCCCTGTGGTTTAAAGACCACAGGCTATTAATTTGTGGCATCTAGATTGGCGAGATTTTGTCCATCAAGATCAAGGGGGTATCCACCGAACCTCGTCTGTAGGTATCCTAAGGTCAACCCTCCCCCTCCTTCTGTGATAGAATGAATTGTTAGATCATCTACTGTGACAATGGCTGCAGAGGAGCATTTAAGACTCTGGACCGGATACAGCAGCCGACTGTAACACAGGCAATTACCAGAAACCACATGATTATTAGTCCTTGTAACCGGTCTCAAAGCAAGAGGCTAGATTATAAGACCCAGGCAATGAAAACATATCCCAGAATTCAGCAGGGCCTGTTTCGGAGACCCAGGTGGCTCTTTCTTTTCCCTAGGCTTAGATTCTTTTGCTCGCTCTGTAGTATTTACATAGGTGTTACCAGCTTAGAAGAAGCCAAGTGTTATGTGATTGTCCCAGGCAACTCTGGCTAATGACTTTAGACTCATTTATTGGGCTTCTGGAGCAGATGTTGTATTATTTATGGCATCTGCCAGGGTCCACTACAAGGTTCAGGTCACTGTGGGAATTGCAACTTAGAGAATTCGCATGAACAGGGCTTCATCTCTCCCTGTTCGAGTCTCCCCTGCGGGCTTCATTCCTGAGGATCCTGGGGGAAGTGGTAGTTTTAAGTATCTAGTAGCCTCTGAGGATTACCCGCAACCTCCCTGGGCACCTTAGTGTGAAGCAGGCTAGTATAAACCTGATAGTCACTCAAGCGATGGAATCCTAGTGGGGTCCAGGTCTGCCTAGGAATATGAGTATCATTTATCACAACAGCAGAGAGCCAATTTTGTGTCCATTTTATAGCGGTTCCTGTGGAGGCGAGGAAACCTTTTTTGTTTTTAAGTCATTTAAAATTTAGAGATTAAATCCAAGCCATTTACTTCTTATAGTAGATATATTTGTGAGTTAGAAGGTATTTGGGCAATGGCAATTAATTTAGGCATCCACACTGAATGAATTTCTGTGAGATGCTTACATTTCAAGGATAAATAGAAACCTGTATAACAGTCTCTTAGCAATTTTTCTTTATAAGTATGAACCATCGATAAATAGTATTAACTCAGGAATATCCAAAGAAGTCTCTAGAAGGTCTGAAAAAGGTGTGAATAGTTCTCTAAAAGAGGTTATTTTTTTTCTTTAGAAAAGAGAAAACTAGATTATAGAAAACCAAGAACTGTTTAGCATTTTTTTATGAACATTCATGTCATATAATTTTAATGATTTTGATAGAAAAAAAATGAAGAAACATAAATATAGATCATCTAAAAACAATTGCACAATATGTTAATCTATTGAAATTTTAAGAAGTAAAGATAAATTGTGTTTAATGACCAGTGATTTATATATGCTTCTTTTTTAAAAACTGTTCAGGCATCCAAAGGTCATTTATTTATTAATTTAAATATTTGTTTAAGGTCTTTAATTATGGTTTTGAAAATTATAATTTCGCTAACACATAGAGTCCTTATATTTGTACCATTGTAAGAATTTTATAAAATTAAACCTTTTAAAGACACATCCGTGATTATCATATCATTTAGGGGAATATAATTTTATACATATAAAATTTTAATTTTAAACAAGCCATGGAGGCAGTAGTAACTTAAGTAATTCATAAGGCCAATATAGACCATCTAGAAAATTTAACTGAGACATTTAATTCTGTACTAATACAAATAAAATTATATTCTGTTAGTATTTTTAATAGAGTAAACTAAATTTTAAAGACTGAATCATGTTCAAAACTCTTGTATTTTCTTGGAGCTAAGGGCACTTTTTGTTACTTCATAACTATAGTAGCAAAAGCTGTTGTATAAATAATACTTTTCAGGATCCAGAAAAAGAAACACTGTTTAATAATTTTCTCTCTCTTTGCTTATTTTAGACATTGCTGAGTATTTATCTGGGCTAGATGTTTGTTGAGTACTGACATAACAACTGAATTTTTTCTTTTTTAATCTTTAACCTCTTTTGCCCCAAGAAACAGATGTCAGGGTAGAGGAGAGAGAGAGAGAGACAGAGAGACGGAGAGACAGAGAGACAGAGAGCCGGAGAAAAGAGGCAACGGTCTTTAGGCAAATATTAAATTATCACTCTAAATGGCTAATTATGTTTTCTCTACAGAAAGAGAACAGTTTAGATGTGGAAAAACAGATTTTGACATATATGCTCTCTAAAAAAAGTAGCATGCAGCTGCTTTTGATATGATTTGCACACACTTGACAGTTTTATCAACCCAAACAATTAGAAAATCAGCGATTATTAATTCCCAAGTACCAAAATGAAGGAGGGGACAACGTCTGGGTTAAACAAAGTGCTCTCTTTTGTAGACAAATAAGACAAATAATCTCCTGTTGAGGATATCTTTGCTTTTTATTCAGAGGTTCCTTTCAAATAAATACTCTCACTCCTGTCAAAAGATCCCCCAAGTGGCCACTGAAATTTGGAATTGGTCCTGGTGAAATTGTGCCAATTCATGAGATAAGCACACAAGTCAGCATGATAGAAAAGAGGGGCGAGCAGGATTTGGCCTGGGAAGGGCCCGGTGCAGTCAGAGGGAGCCTAGGAGAGCGCTACGGTCTTTCAGAAGGTGCTTGTGGAACTTCTGGCTCTGGGTCCTGGCCAAAGGCCAGTCGTCCCCCAGCCCTCATCAGAGAGCAGACAAAATCCCCTGATTCCAGGCAGACAAAAATAAACAAAGTTCTCAGGGACAGCAAGACAAGACGGAGGATACAGCCTTAAACGGTTCTAAAATGTTGACTCAAGACACAGTTTGGCCAAAAAAAGGTCAGTTTCAGGAGACACAATGAAATCATCCCTGGGGCCTGGCTTGAGGACAAATTTACCAGACCTAGTCTCATCTTCTGCCTCTGATGGTTGATGTTATGGGATAGTTTGATTAGTCTGTAATCTAGTCCCCCAGTCATTCAGTCAAATGCTAAACTAGATATTGCTGTGAAGATGTTTTGTAGAAATGATTAAAGTCCATAATTTGTAGATATGGTTAATATCCATAATCACTTGTTTTATGTAAAAGAGATTATCCTAGACAATCTGGATGGCCCCGATTCAAACAGTTAAAAGGTCTGGAAAGCAGAGCTTAGACTTCCCTGAAGAAGAAACTCTGCCAATGGACAAAATTTTAGCCTGTGCCTGAGAGCCCGAGCCTTCCTGACAGCCAGCAGTCTTGGTTTGGGACTTGCCTAGCCAGCCGCCACAGTTGCATGAGCCAATTCATTGCAATAAGCCTCTTGAAATAGCGAGCTTCTACTGGTTCTGTTTTTCTGATTGAGCCCTCACTGACTTTCTCTGTAGATGTTTCCTGTTACAGACAAACAATACTCAAGACACTAGACAAGTGGACAGGCCACAGAAGCAAGTATCAGAAGACTACAAACAATTTTTCACCAGAGAACACCACATGTTTTGCTTCCCAGAATTCAAAACTGGGAGAAATAAATGTTTGCTGTGTGAGCCTCCCGATGTATATTTTTTGTTACAGCACCCTGAGCTAAGATACTTTTATTTTGTCTGTGCTTTGTTTCGCTTCTTTGTTGTTTTGCCTCACCGCATCACAGTCACAGGGCACAGAGCACGAGACCCCAGTCTGATGTCTGTGTCCACGAGACTGTTGCTACTTAACAGGAGGAGAGCCTGACCTGGCTGTCAGCTCCAGGTTGGCTCTTGATAACTCCAAGCCATTTATAATTCCTGGATGTCAGAAGCTGCTCTTCTTTTCCTCTGTATTTAAGTTTTAATTGTTTTTAATTTTTTTATGGCCCTTGTTTTCTCTTTTTAATGTTGACTGAGTTATACACAGGATAATTATTATTATATCCAATTTACCCAAACAATATAAATATATAATATATTGTGACCATTACTAAACATAAAAATTTTAATAAAAATCACATCTCAATGAAGAAAGTTTTCATTTAGATCATGCATCTATGAATAAATGTCGCTTATTCCTTAAGTGGAAATAGTTGGTATAAATTTTATTCTCACTTTCCATTTTTATCTAAGTGCTGAGAAAACTCATGTCCTTAAATGAGTAGATAGGAGCAGAATTTTTTTAAAAATCCAGAAAAATGACACTCAATTTTTTTTCAGGTTATCTACAAAACACTCATTTTGATATACCATCAAAAATTAATTTTAATGATTTTCCTGTTTAAAATGTAATCAAGTCCTCAAATTGAAAGCAAATAATCAAAATTGACCTGCTTTGGCCCTGGTTGGTGTGGCTCAGTGGGCTGAGTGTCAGCCTGCAATCCAAAGTGTTGCCGGTTCGATTCCCAGTCTGGGCACATGCCTGGGTAGCAGGCCAGATCCCCAGGAGTGGGCGCATGAGAAGTAACCACACATTGATGCTTCTCTCCCTCTCTTTCTCCCTCCCTTGCCCTCTCTCTAAAAATAAATAAAATAAAACTTAAAAAAATGACCTGCTTTGCAAAAGCAGGAGTGACTTGCTTTTCAGTTTTTAGACCTCGTATTTCTCCAACCGCAAGATAAGTATTTAAAATTCTCCTTTGTTCAAAACCCCAGCAGATTTATTTTATATAGGATGAGTAGGGATGGGTGAGAAGTTTGTCCATCTTTTGTAAAATGTGAGAAAGGTAAGTATTTAAAGGAAAGTGGAGACTTAGGATCCACGTCCCTTCAACAGCAGATGAGTTCTCAAGACAATTTTAAAGAAGAATACGAATGCAAGATAAGAATCTGGAAATCGATTTTCTAAAGCTGTATGTGCTGAACACCCCTTGAAAGGTCTATAGGTGTCGTCAGGGCTACCAGCACTCCGAAGGCTCATCAAGCAGATTGTCGGAATGCAGACTGTTTCCCTGCGACTATCGGCTACACCAATATAATAGGATCATTATGGACCATGGTCATTAGGTTTATGGTTTAGCAATGTTATCCTTAAGTCTCCTACAGTGCCGAAAGCATTGTCTTTGCACATAGAGGGTTCTCTGCAAACATTAGCTGTAGCAGGAGAATCCATTGCATTGCTTTAGAGGGGAAAACCAATTAAAAACGACAGCCAACATGTACCATGGAGTACCAGCGCCTGGTACAGTTCCTACCAATTAAGAGGTGGCCAATAATTACTTATTTAATTAAATAATATTAGTTATTATTTGTGGAACACCTACAGGGGACTGGAACTTAATATATATGTGTGTATGGATACACATACAAACACATGCGCCAGACAATACAATGACCTTACAAGTTAGTTATTGTTATCTTGATTTTGTAAATGAACAGTTCAGACAGGTTATGTAACTTGCTCAAGCCATAGAGCTAATACATTGTTGTGCCAAGATCCTAATCCAGTTCCCAAACACCTGTTATTTTTTCATCCTGACACGTTGCCTCTTAGTCATACCTGAACTTTTGTTTTAGTTCTCCTGGAGAAGAGCAACCATTTCTTTAAATAAAATAAAATTAATTAAATAAATAAAGAGCTAAATAAATAATAAAGCACACCTCTGTTATTTTATACTTAAAATGAAGAAGAGCAGGCCTGTCTTGCTCTTGGGAAGTAAAATATGTACAATACCAACATAATGTATGGAACATTTTAGATATTTATTAAATGCTGCTTCCATCTCTCATTTGAAAGAAATAAATCTTTAGAACTCAGAATTGATATATTTTTCGTTTGATGATTTGGTGACATTTCTGGTGAAACAAAACATTTCCTAATGGACAGGGTCTCAAACCAAGCCGACAAGCGACTTGGCTATTTTAAAAACCCTTTGTAATGCAAACCCACTTTAAAATAGTTCAGAAAGTATGGATTCGATCCAGACTGCAAAGATTGGAAACATGCCGCAGTTTTCCATCATTTCTAGAAGTAGAACCTAACCTGAAAATGGAATATAATTGCAGCACAGAAGTATCTGTGGGCTGCCTATTTTATTCTCATTTCCTTGGGAAGTATTCATATTTGATCTCTTGCTGCGCGAAAGCGAATTAGAGCTACCCACACTCAGCCTTTGAAATAGGTAAAGGGTATCAGCCTGGATGACATGCACGCTGTTGAACCACATCAAATCGATGATCTGATCTTTAACAGGGAACAGCCTCAGGTCTTTTTAAAGGCAGGAGAGATTCTATAACATGAAGACAAAAAATGAAGGCAAGTTGATTTCATTCTGTGAAGAATTTCTTGCCTATAGACTCAGTCGAGAGAGCCGCATGAATCTGTCTACTTTTGTTTACAGAAGTTAAAATTTTTGTAATGAAGTAGGCTTGAAACTTTGGGCATTTATATGTTCTAATATATCAAACAGATCTTTAACCTAAAGAAAACACAGAGCTCAGAGGCAGCAAGCATCTGAGGAGGTAAGTGAGCGTTTCATAGAAGCCTGGACCGCAGAAAGGTGTTGTAAAGGATTTGTCCACTTCCCTCCCTGCCAAAGTGTTGAATGGCTGTTTGGTGACTCTGGGTGAAAAGATAGGGAACCTCCAAAGCCTTCCCCTGTTAGCTTAGCCATGCACAGAGTTTTATCCTTTGCCCTGTGAAGGGTTAGAAGAAGCCACCGTGATGGGGAAAAATAGAATAGATATTTACCCTTCCAGTCTTGGCCTGTGTTCAACTAGAAGTTCCTCTCGTGGTGCTGCATATGGGCCCTGTGTGCTGTAAGAGGGCAAGTTATTGGGGATGAAATGTCATGAGCAGTGCAAGGCTTCCTGTTTACAAAACAGTTAGCTATTCTCCTGGATACGTCCCTGCCCCATTTTGAGATTTCCTGGACCCTTTCCGTTGGACAACATTGTGAACAGAGCTGTCTTCTTCAAACTGACATCACAGCAGATGTCTCTCAGTCACACAGAATCGCAATTTTAAATTGCCTGATGACTCACAGATTATAATAGATGGCATAAAAAATTGTGGTCCTTAGCAATCAGAGGGCTTATATGCTGTATTAGTCTCCTACTGCTGCTGTAACAAATGATCACAGATTCAGGGTCTTAAAGCAACACAAATTCTGTGTTGCTTTAATTCTCTTATAGGTCTGGAAGTCAGAAAGTTAAAATGGGTCAGCAGGGCTGGCTCTGCTTAGAGGCTTTAGGGAAGAATCCATTTCTTTGCCTTTCTTAGCCTCTAGGAGCCCCCCACATTCCTTGTTCGGTAGCCCTGCATTATTCTCCATCATCGCTCCTTCTTCTTTGACTCTGACCCTTCTGCCTCCCTCTTACAAGGAAATTTACAATTATATTGGGCCCACCAAGATAATCCAGGAAAATCTCCCTATCTCAAGATCCTTAACTTAATCACACTTATAAAGTCCCTTGTATCATATAAGGTAACATAGTTACAGATTTCAGGGATTGTTATTTATGGAGCACCTATAGAGGCCTGGCTATTAATATACACGTAGGCATGGATATGCACAAACAACAGCGGTGTTAAGTCAGTGGTTGTGGGCATCCCTGAGGGATTATTATTTAGCCTACCACATGTGCCAAGTTATTGTCTCAGAGTACAGAATCTAGAATCAAGCTGATGTTCTCCATGGGCCAAGTAGGGTTAATTATAAACAGTTGATGTGCTTTCTATTACTTGGTCTTATAAACTGTTTACTTGCAACACAGCTGCTAAAATCATCTCCTTAGGTAGACTGAAAACTCCTTTAGTGCAGGGAGTGGCATTAGATGACACTCATCTGGCTGGACCCAGTACCCACCACACACTGGATGTCCAGTAACAGTTTCTTCATGTGGACTCTAGGGCCCTTTCTACACGGGAGGAAGTGGTGATGCTGAAGGAACCTAACAGAAACCTAGAGAGTAAATTAAACCCACACTTTTATCTTTCACAACATAAATTACTTCTCATTTTTTGCAATGTGTTTTTGATGTTTCAGTGCTCCTTGATAAAATGTAGAACATGTGGGGAAGTGGTTGTAGGGCTAGGGCAGGTGAGATGCAGGATGACCCCAACCAATCAAATAGCCAAAAAAAAAAAACAAACCCCAAAACGGACACGTTTAAAAGGCACAGGAACCAATGCTGAAGAAGGAGCTCCTAGGAGACAAAGCTGTTACTGAATTAAAACCAAAAGTGTGTGTGTGTGTGCGTGTGTGTGTGTATTTACATTTTATTTTTCTATTACAGTTGATATTCAGTATTATTCTATATTAGTTTCAGGTGTACAGCGTAGTGGTTAGACAATGACATAATTTACAAAGTGACCCCCCCAGATATTTACAGCACTCACCTGGCTCCATACATAGTTATTATTATATTATTGACTATATTTCCTATGCTGCATTTTACACCCCTATAACTATTTTGTGACTACCAATTTGTACTTCTTAATCCCTTTGTCTTTTTCACCCAGCCCCCCAACCTCTCTCTCCTCTAGCAGCCATCAGGTTTTTCTCTGTATCTATGAGTCTGCTTCTGTTTTGTTTGCTTGTTTAGTTTATTCTTTGGATTCCACATATAAGTGAAATCATTTAAAAAAAACCCAAAGTATGAAATAAATATCCTTGAGTTTAATGCTGATATAAATGCATAGTAGAAGAAAAAAAAAAAGAAGGAGGGAAGGAAGGAAAGAAGCAAGTAAATAAGTCAGTAAGTACTGGAACCAATTTCTTGGGCGCACTGAGGGATAACTGAGTTTTGGGTGAGTCAAAACTTATGTGATGGCTTTTGACTATGTTGTGTTATTCAAGGGTCAGCTGTATTTACTTATATATATATCAGACAATTACATTGTACACCTGAAACTAAGACAATGGTGTACATCAATTATATTTCAGTTACAAAGAAAATGATATTTACTGAAGAATGCTAGAAATCAGTGGTAAAAGTTTAAGAAGAAACATGATATTTGCATAATCTCAAAGTGTCTCCCCCCAGAGTGATATTTATGGAGTGAAAAGAAATGTAACTTTGCAGTGGAGAAGTCCGCCAGATACCACCTTGAACAAATGGCTAAGTTTAGCTACTACCCTTCCTGCTACAATCATGAGAAAACATATGACAAATCCAAATTGAGGGACAGTCTACAAAGTGACTGAGTCTCAAAGTGAGGAAAGCCATGTCACCAATTGGAGGAGGCTATGGAGACACGACAACCAATGATCTATGTGGGACTCTGAATTAGATCCTGGAACAGAAGAAGAACATTGGCGCAAAAACTGGGGAACTCTGAATAAAGCCTGTAGTTTAGTTATTAGTATTGTGTTACTAATGGCAATTTCTTAGCTTTGATATTTTACTGTGGTTAAAATGCTAGCCTTGGGGGATGCTGCATGAAGGTTATATCAAAACTCTTCCCTAAGTCTAAAATTATCTTAAGATAAAAAGTCAAACCTGAATTAGAGCAGGAAGGGACTCCTAGCAATTTTTCTGTGTGATTCTAAATGCTTAAGTTGCCATTGTTTTATAGAAGAAGGCATGATCTCCTTTTAACGAAAGGAATAAGGAGCCCTTACCTTCACATGGTACTTAAAGTTCTCCAAGTGTTTTCACAACAATTTTCCCTTTTGAGGCTCTCAACAATGTGAGAGAGAGGGTGGGGCATAAAAGACTCAGATAAACAGCCAGCCCATGGAGAGTCCAGGTCTGCGAGTTTCAAGGCCAGAGCCCTCCCTATGCCAGGTGGTTTGTCAGCATTCCTATTGCCTATGCTTCGTAGCCGTTGAGGAATTACCCTCTTGGATTTGAAATCTAGCTGTTACTCTTCATTCTTTAAATAGATACTAAAGCATCTGGCTTTCACCTTGGTTACGTATGCGAATGTCCAACCAGGCCCAAGTGTCTCTATATTCTCTTTAATAACTGTGCAGTCTTCAGAAAGGGTGAGAAAATAGCCTTTACTTATTTGCATACTACATTATAAAGAACTCCCAGAGATCTGCAAGTCTGACAGCCTTATTTGCATGTACCCAAAATGCCTTGGGTCACACTTTTAACTCTACTTGGTTATCCCACATAGCCACAGCATGACAGGGTCGATTCAGATTTTGAATTTATCGATGATTCAGGGTCTCTAAGTTTAAAAAGCACTTTTGATGAAGGCTGTATTGTGGGCCTGGGATGTGGGCGTTGGGAGAGAGAAGAGATTCTGAGGGCTGGAGCTCAAACACCCATATTCTTTCCCATGTTTTGATGTGGTAACTTTACTCGTTGCTCTGTCTACATTTAATTTTGGCTGTAAGCAAGTCTATTGGTAACCTGAGTGAATAAAATAAATACATTCTATTGTGCTGTAGAGCTCTTTCTTCCCTGTCTCAAAACACTCGTAAGTGAACGAGGAGAACGGCACCTGTATTAGTCAGCTAGGGCTGCCATGATAACATACCAAGGACTGCAGTCGGGAGGCTTAACAAATGTTTGTCTCCTCACAGTTCTGTGGAGGCTAGAAGTTCAAAACCGGGGCTGGTTTTTTTGTTTCTTCTGAGGCTTTGCCCCTTGACTATTAGATGACTATCTTCCCCCATCTTCACATCATCTTCCTTCTATGTGTCTATGTCCAAATTTCCTCTTCTTATAAGGACACCAGTCATATTGAATTAGAGAACACCCTAATGACCTCATTTTAACTCAATTAATTATTTAAAGGCTATCTCCAAACTCTGAAGCACTGGGGGATAGGACTTCAACCTATGAATTTTAGAGGGATAAAATTCAGCCCATGACAGCACCTTTGTTATAAACAGGAATGCAATCAACCAAAAACATTCAACAAGGCTCCCTGCAGTCCATGTGGCTATTAGAATTATTAAGCCTTGGTTCAGTTCTTCATTCTACCTTGGGGGCATAAGCTTGCAGTTGCTATAACCACTCCCTGGGTGCACTATAATATTGCCCATATAGGGTAATCTTACTGCTGTTCAATATCTCATAACATTCTTCTCATTTTGCTCCTATGCCCTGTCATGATGTTCTTTTATCATATTGCTGGGGAGGGAGATTGCTGTCCCCTAACCACACGAACTGCCCACATGCACCCAGAAGGCGTTTTCTTATGAGGCTTGTCCAAAGCGCATCTAACACTCCATCTCATTGTTCAGCTCATGCTAGTCCGTTTCTGACAGTTCACTCTTTTCAGGAAGGTCAGACAGATTGCTCTAGGGCTTAGATCATGGGACAATATGAGTAGCTGTTTTAAAATGTAGGCTTCATTATTCCTTAGGTACGGCTAGGCCAACAGGTCAGGGGAGATGATTTCCAGTGAAAAGATAGTTTGCAAGAGGAAGGGCACGCCACACCACACACGGACAAATGGGAAGCTCCGGGGTCGGTCTGGAGGCATGGAGCTGTCAGGAAAAGGTCTCAGCTGACAAGGTCCCGAGGCAGGCTTCCTCTGGGTGCCAAAACCCTGGGAGGATGGAGAAAACTGGGAACACAAGTGACCTGTGCGGAAGAGAGAGATTCTGAGCATTACAGAAGGCATCTGGGGATGTGAGCGCCACATGGTAGTCACACGGTTGTTCATTCACAAATACCCATGAACATTCACTATATCCCAGTTGCTATACCCTGGGCATAGAGTGATGAGCCAAACACATGGCCCCTGCCTTTCACTACAGAGCCCTGGTCTTAAAAGCTCAGGCGGAGAGCCCCCTGGCCTCAAATACCACCAGCCTGTGGGTGACCACTTCGGATATTCTGACCTCTCCTTGGTCAAAGAGCATCACTCTCATATGGCTGGACCAGAGCTGGGGCCAGAGCAATGTTCTCCTCATCAGGGCTCAAGAGACACTGACTCTGAGCCAGTCGCTGAGCATACTTCCTGTCCTTTAATGTCTCCCAACAACCCCGTGGGAAGTAAGGTTTTAATAATCCCATTTTATGGATGGAAGATTGACTCCGGAATAGGTGAGCAGGCAGCCAGAAGTCACTCAGGAGAAAAATAACTGAAAACCAGATCCTTCTGACTCAGACGCTGGTGCTCTAAGTCAATAGACATCTGGCGACGCATCCTCAATATAAATGAAAGATTAATCTGAATAGTTCACCTGATTAAATCATCCCATTTGCTAATAGGTGTTACATCTCATTTCTAGGTGTGTAGATACATGCTTCTTGGTAGCATTTTGACTCACAGTTAATTAAATGATATGGATACACCCAAAAGATGCGTGTATAATTTCCAGTTTTTAAATTTTTAATGAATAATTAACAACTCTATTCTTTATTTATCTAGTTTAAAATGTTAATGAATAGCTCCCTTTCTAATTGCAAAGATGAGTATTCAAGGGAACCTGACACTTCATAAATATCGAACTGTGAGGTTTCATGTGTTGGTTTTATATAAACATAGGAATTGAGTAATTACCATCCCTGCTATTCATTAAAATTCGAAATTAGATAAACAATAAGTAGAAATGTTTTTGTTCATTATTATTCATATCAAGTACTTTGCTTATAATATTCCCTGCTTCTTTTCATGGTTTCTTTTGTGCACTGCCCTTTCTCTTTGAGCACAAAGATGGTCCATTGAGAAAGCTCCCCGATTTTCTTTTGGCTTTCTTTCTTTTTCTTTTTCTTTCTTTCTTTTTTTTTTTTTTTCCAACTGAGCCATCATTTTATTTCGAAGGAAAGGCAGCCAGAGAAAGAGATCTGGGGTCAGTGTTGTAAGACCCTTCATCCTGGTCTCAGTTCAGTCACTACCTTGCAGCAGGTCTCTACCCCACTGGGCTGAAGTGTCTTCATCTTCGAGATGAGGAATTTGCACTCGATGAGTATTCACTCACTCACTCATTTTTGATTCATTCATTTTTTCTTAAATATTTTTGTGTATGCCCGGTACTATGCTACATACTGAGGTTCCAGAGATGACTGAAGTTTTTGCCCTGATGGCGCTTGTCAAATAACTACACAAACAATTATGAGATCACGATTATGATCATTGCTGCAAAGGGGGTTACACAGTGTGTGAACCATTGTGATAGAAGTTTGGGCAGAGAAAGGTAAAGGGAAGCTGCTCTGGAAGAAGGGATGCTTAAACTGATATCTCAAAGACCAATAAAAGTTAATTGTGTGAAAATGGAAAAGAGGAAATTTTTAGGAGCCGGAGAGAGCTTGAGCAAAGGCCCTGGGGCAGAAGATGCTAAAAGGCCCATTGGTCTAAAGCAGAGAGAAGAGAACCAGACTATGAGATAAGTTTGGAGAGGTGATCTGGGGCCTGTGCAGATGGGTGCCCTTTGAGTCTGTCTTCACTGTAAGAGCAACGGCGACACACATCAGCACGTTTTTAAGTCATATTCCCTTTGAAAGTGGTCTTGTTCGATGGAGGTCAGACCCAGATGGAGAACCATCTGGGTTTCTTGCCTCCTTTCCCTAGATCTTCAGAGCCACTCGAGTGGTTTTGCTTGCAAAGCTCCCCTAGGATGTAGGATCTAAGGACACTTTGTAAATTTATCAATAAGTCCACGTCACAGGAGGGTGATGATGGCAGACCATATGGCTGAGATGTTAGAGTGCTTTTTCCTTGCTTGCTGTTACATGCCTTCTGTTGCTTTGTATGTAGGAAACCTTGGGGAAACACAGCTCTGCACAATCAAAGAATTGTCATGATGTACTCTTCATAAAATAACTTCATGAACCTGAACTTCAACAGCAATCCCTCAGGTCTGTAATTTTCCATACACTAATCTGATTCTCCCACAAATTGATGAATGTTCTAAGAAGACACCATTTCTTCCTTCATGTATAACAATATATGATTCATATTTCAAGGTGCTCTGCTTGTTATAATGTGCTTATAATTTTTATTTTATTTCATAAAAAGGAAAGGAATGCAGAGCAGAGACTTTATCCCCGGCAGTCTCCCTGGGGGAAACACTGTTTTGTGCCATGAATCTTGATCACCAGCTTTTGACCAGAGAGGTTACCTCTCATGCAATGGCAGCGGGGTGACAGCTCAAAGGGGAACTCACAGGACTTGTTTTGAAGTTGGTCACAGAAAACTCTCCAAGCTCAAATGTTACTGCAGTTGATGAGAAAACTGAGAAGATCCCTGAGGCAATGCACGTCTGTGTGAAGTGCTGCTGAGCTGGAAGGAAACATGGCATTAAATTGGTCCCCAAACTACCAGAATCTCTTGGAAGCTATTTTTAAATGAAAATGTGTAAATCTCATTTCTGTGGATCTGTTTTGGTGGACCTGGAAGTGAAGTCTGAAATCAATATTTTTAGCAAGCTCCCCCAGGGGATTTAATTTGGGAACTTTTCTACCATCCCTGATAAAAGCCATTGTGCTTTCAGGACAGAAATTCTTCCACCTCAGGACCTACAAGAGGAGAGGGATGTCAAGAGGCGTAAGGACAAGTGGACAAGCCCAGAGTGCTTGTCACAATTGAAAAGTCAGAAACACTTCTGAGTGTCCTCTTAGCTGTCCTGTGGTCTGTCTCCCTCCTCCCCAGAGCTCAGGCCCTGTTTGCTTTGTTCAGCCAAAACTTTCAAGACCAATTTTTTTCTGAAAGAAAGAGTTTATTGAGCCATATGTTAGCCAGAAAAGGGAGCAGGTCCTCAGGCATATGGTCTAAATCACCAGCAGCAAGGATAGACGAGGACAAACATGTCCATCGCCCCAGGACCGGTGAGATACTTTTACACAATAAGTTTGGGGAAGAAAGACTTAAGTTGTCTGGAAAGATTTATATTGGCTATAGAAAAAGGAGGGCGGGAGAAGGAGAAGTGGGAACAGTTCTGGGGAGTGTTGGCTGATTTGGATTGGTCATAGGCAACAGTCCAGAAAGTTCATACATAAGCAGGACAGTAGTACCGGGTGGTCGGCTCTTCTCTCTAGATAATTGTAAAAGTAGCCACCTGAAAGTTAATTCAAAGTTTAAAACATACATTCAGGAATCTGAGTTAATCTTGTTAATTTTGAATCTTTTGTTAATTTTGGCCCACAACTCTGCTAACTGATTAACTTCCACTGTCTCCCCGCCCCCTCACTCTAGCCTGCCAAGATTTAATTAAGGACATCACAGAATTTTTCTCTTATCACCTTCTAATTCCTCACAGTGAAAGCTTCAGAATCAGATTGGTCTCTGTTGCATTCCCATGTTGGCTTCATCCCTCACCCCAAGTTATTTTTTAGATCAACTTTATTGAGGTACAATTTTTTAAAGATTTCACTTATTTGCTTTTAGAGAGAGGGGATGGGAGGAAGAAAGAGAGGGAGAGAAACATCGATGTGTGGGAGAAACATTGATCGGTTGTCTCATGCAGGCCTCCGCCAGGGACTCGCAACCCAGGCATGTGCCCCAACTGGGAATCAAACCAGCAACTTTTCGTTTTACAGGACGACATTCAACCAACTGAGCCATGAAGGTCAGGGTTATTGAGGTACAAGTTATAAACAGTAAAATAAACCCATATTAAGTAAAGCGTTTGACTAGTTTTGTCAAATTTGTAACTTACATAACCATCAATACAGTCATGATGGGGAACATTTTCACGTCACCACAAAAAGTAACCCCGTGGCCTTTGGCCATCCCCGCACTCAACCCCCAACCCCAGACCAACTCTAATCTGCCTCCTGCCACAGTAGACGAAATTACTTGTTCTAGAACTAATGTGAATGCAATCATTCGGAATATATTCTTTTACTTTTGGCTTTATTTTTCTTTTTCGCCCAACCTGTGTTTTTAAAATGCACCCTCGTTTGCATGCCCCAACACTGCTCTTCTTTTATCACCAAGTAGCGCTGGAGTGAATGGATGCAGCACAGCCGCTCTGTTCATTCGCTTGGGGTTGGGGATGTCGGTTGGTTTCCGGCTATAAAGCTGCTAGGAACGTTCAAGTACAGATCTCTGTGTGGGCGTAAGTTTTTATTTCTTTTGGGTAAGTACTCAGAGTGGAATTCTGGATCATGTGAGAAGTATTTGTTTTCCACAGTGGCTGCACCATTTTGCATTCCCACCAGCAATGGATGAAAAAGCACCCTTTGCTTTGCTTTCTCACCGATATGTCCATCTTTCTCATTTCAGCCATTCTTATGGGTATGGAGGGTATGAGAGAGCTACTTTTAACTTCTCTGAAATCCAATTTCCTCACTTCTCCAAAAAGGGAATCCCTCACTGAGAGCTGGTTTACAGGCAAAACAAGAAAGTTTGTAGCGTACAGGGCCTGACACGTAACAGGCGCTCAACGGACACTAGTCCCACTTATTATGGTGGTAGTCCTCAACCCTACTTCACATTATCTCATGCAGGGAGCTGTAAAAATAGAGTTTCCAGGGGCTGGATCAATTAAATTGGAATCTCTGGGGACACTTGAAAGGTGCTGTTTTGAGGGGATGAACCCTTGTCAGTCCGCACAAGGTCCAACCTGAGTCTGGTCAGTATTAGTCAGCAGCAGGTAACTGCTTTGACCTTGAGTATTTAAGGTTTGCATGTGTGTGAACGAGTGAAACGGCCGTGGGGGCCCAGTGGCTGCTGCAGTAACCTTTCCGGGCGGGCTGGCCAAAGGCAGACATGTGTGCAATTTCCGAGGAATCTGTGGGGTGGAAAGGGAATTTGCAATAATAAGGTCTCCAACACAACAGGCTGTGTCAGCAGGCGCCGGCCGCGGGCTGAGTGGAGGAGATCACAGGCAATCAGGCGCAGCCGGCTCCAGAGGCAGCTGTAGCCCACTTTGTCGCGTCTTAGGCCGGCTTTGTGTGGTTTAACGAGGCTTTTCCAGGCTTTCCTCTACAGCCAGCTGGCAAAGCAGTGGGATAAGCCACAGGATGTTGCTGAGGTTCCCTTTCGAGGGCTGCATTTTTGCTCACGGCCCCTTCGATCTCCTCTGAGCACGATGCACAGGGAGGGGACAACCTCACCCCTCCCCTCTAAAGCAAGGGACCCCAAAAATGGCAGAGTGGCAAAGTGGAAGATGTCTTGGCCCTTCTGTGGCTACAATTCTGGAAAGGCTTTATGTAAATTTAAATAGCTCAGTTATTTTTCAGAGAAACAGTGTAAATGGGACAGAGAAGGATTTCCCCAGACTGGAGCTTACAGCATCTTCCTCATTTGTGTATTTCCCTCCCACACCTCGTCTCCTGTTTTATGGATGCCGGGTGCTTGTTAGGTGACTAGAACTGAATATTTGAATATTTATACCAAAATGCTGAATACAGCCAGATGTGTTTGGATGATGATATTGAAATTGGCTGCATGACTTGCTCCATCCCATCACGGTGTTAGCCCAGCTTTCTCCCTCTGCACCCACAGCTCATGCCTAGGCCTTCTGCTGCAACCCCAGCTGCCAGGGCCACCACAGCGCTGCAGATGGTCATCACTCCTGGGTGCTGCTCCAGGCCACAGCCTCCTTTCCACTTAGCCCCTCACCGAAGTGCATGTGCCCTGAGTTTCAGGGTGCCAGGGCTTCTCGTCCCCAACCAAAGGACAAAACAATATGGACAATAAAATCCCTGGGCTTTTCTCTTCTTGAATCCTTGGGGGAGGTAGCACTTTTTTAGGCACCCAGAAAATAGGTGGAGAACCTCTTTGGAGAAGACTGCGGAGGAATTTTATCATCTCCCTCCATTTCAGCTAACTACTGCTGCGCTTCTAACCACCCCAAATTCGATAGCCTAAAATCACAAACGTATGTTGTCCTTATAGGTTCCGTGAGATGTAAATTTGGACAGATGCAGTGAGGATGGCTTGTCTCTCCACCATGGTGTCTAGGACCTCAGCTGAGAAGTTTGAGATGGCTGAGAGTGACTCCAGTGGTTGGGGACTGGAATCACCGGGAGGCTTCTGTGTGCACAAGTCTGGTGCCTGTGACAGGATGACTCAGAGGCTGGGCTCCACAGAGACTATCAACCAGAGCACTTACATATGGTCCCTCCATGTGGCTTAGGCTTACTAATAACATGTCGTCTCCATGTGGCCGGACTTCTTACATGGAGTCTCAGAGTTGTAAGAGGGCATCAGGAGTCACATGAGGTCACTTTTGCCATCCACTGTGTGCAGAAGCCATCACAAGCCCTCCTAGTTTCAAAGTGTGAGGGCATGGAACCTACCTCTCACTAGGAGAGTCACACCATCCATGTGCTAGAATAATCTGTGCTTCAGAACTTAACTCATTCTCCACGAGTCTTGTGTGGAGAAGCTCCTGGTGGAGGAGAGCCGTGAGTTCAGGAACATTAGCCCAAAGTCCGTCGTGGCTCACTCTGTTCCCTTTTCAGGGTCTCCCTGGGGCCCCTCAAGGGCAGCTCTCACTATCTATGCTGCTGGAATCGAAGGAGAGACAGACAGGTTGGGCCTCCAAACCCACCATAAGATATTTCCGTTTGCTTCTCTCGTTGGCAATTAGAAAGGCCTCCCGCCGTGACAGCTCTGAGGAGGTCATTGTTCTAGGAGGATCGGAAAGGCGTCAGCAAACTGGGTAGATGGAGAGGGACCCCAGGTAGGGAGACTGATGAGATGACTACACTACAGCTCCGAACTGGGGTGGGAGCTCTGTGCCCAAAGAGGACAGAAGGGCCATATCTCAGAGACCAAAGAACAAGATATGGGAGAGGGTAACAGTTTTCAAAAAAAGATCATTTGGTAAACAACCACATGACCTACCTCCTGGGCCAGATTAATGAGCATGTTTCAAGATCCTTGCTCCTCCCCACTGACGGGCTTTGCAGCATCTCAGGCCCTAAGAAATTACATCAAAAACAAGTCAGCTCTTCCAAGCTCTTATTCCTAATGAGCTCCACCTTCATTGTACAGGAAACATGAATTTTTAAACATATAGAAAGCACATTGTCTGTGATACATTAAACCTTCAAAAGGAAGCATGAACATAAATTTCGAGATGAACGGCCGAGTGCTGGAAGCCTGCCTCTCTGCTTGACTTCGATAACTTATCTCAATGAATCCTCAGTAGAAAGCATCTTATATACTTCAGTTCTTGAGAAGATGAGACGCAAATGCTGGGGAATTAGAGACAGAGGGCCTTTATTGCAACAGTGAACAAGCTAAAAATTACAAGGTAATGGAATCTCAGTAGGAGGTTCTCGTACCCTGCCATTAGCTAACTCAGGCAATGATTGCCGTAGAGTCGACTAGGGTTATACAAGCAACACGCGGGTTTCTGCACCTTGCTTCTTCCTCTGGCTAAGCCCAGACAGAATTGCACTAGGGAGAGGGTACACCAGGCTACCAGGAACTTTGCCCTCACAGGGAAAGTCTACAGTATTCCCTGCCTTGGGAATTTTTATTTGACTGGAGGTGATTGGATTTTGAGCCTTTGTGATGACCTGACGATAATTAGCATTCAGCAAAGGTGGAGCGGCCAGGTAGACCTGGCAGTCGATACTAATCTCACAGGGTATACCTCTGTGGGCTCTGCCTCCTGCCCTTTCGTGGGATCATTAAACCAAGTGACAGCCTAGGGCAGAGACCCCAGACAGGAGTCTCTTCTGTGTTCCCCCCAGTGCCACCGTGAAGACTCAGGCTGTGTAGGACATACAGAGGCAAACACAGCGGTCCTCCCTGCATCGTGGGGACTTGGGTGTCTGCCCCGTGGCCCATTTTCACTTTGTCCTGAGAAACAGCAGGATCAGCCAACGTCTCATGCACTGATTATGGCGTATATACAACCACAGGGACGACGATAATATTCCAATGGTGCCAGAGGACATGCGTGTACCAGGAACTGGGTTAGTGTTTCGCGTACCTTTTCTTTGGCTCTTCCAGCACCCTCACCAGGGAGATGATCTTAGCCCCACTGAGGAGGAGAAGGGAGAAAGTTCATCATCTAGTGCATAAAGCATTCAGATTACATCGCCCCATGAAATACTATTTCCCGAAATTTGGCTTTTTGGGAATCATCTTTACTATTTTTGTCCTGCCCGTGCATGAGTTTTGTCTTTTATTTATCTATCTTTGAGTCAGTCTGCCCATCTAGCCCGGCTTCCCTTCATTAAACACAGTAGAGGAGTGGGGCGCAGCCCAGGAGGAGCTGGGCGCTGGACTAGGCCCCGTCTCACTTGGCCGAGGCTGGCCCAGGTGGGAAGCAGAGTCGATCAGGAAAAGCCCTGAATCACCATGCTGACATCAGACAACACAGCATCTGTGGCATGGAGAAGGCGGCA